>WYDF02264018.1:0-18861 GCA_009867245.2 Adranes taylori
GTTTCTAGTTGTGCCAGGTTTGGTGCGATGAGTACAATGTCGTCAGCGAAACGAAGATGATTCAGGAATCGTCCATTTATATTCATTCCCTTTCCACTTCAGTCCAGTTTTTTTAAAACACTTTCAAAATGTTTCTCTGCGCGCAAATAAATCCATCGTTTCTATACCACACGTCTACTGCTTAGTACTTGCTTACTGCTTGTGGCGAAGCATCGATAATATATGCACAGGTGCTGGCCATATTATAACTTTCGGGACATTTAAGTAATATATATCTTTAAATTTCAAATTAACGTTTCAAAGATAGTGTGTTTTATTTTGTTATATAAATTTTTAAAAATAAATATTAAATATAATAAATAATTTATAATATAAGTATATCAATAATATTTATTTAATTATAGATAGATAGATATAATCTTTATTGGCATAATTTACATCACTTAAACTATATGAGAAGAAGAATCTCACCCAGGGGGATCAGGGGGAGGTAGTCAGAGGGAAAGAGTCATAGAGGGGAGAGAAGAGGTCAGGGGAGCGGGTAAAGATTGAGGGAGACAGAGAAGGGAAAAGAATAAGGGAAGAGGTGGGAAAGGGGGGACAGTGGGAGCAAATAGAATAAAAACTGAAAAAGAAGGGAGAAGGGAATACTGTATTATAGAAGATTATGTATAGTATATTAAGTGTAGATTTAAGATGTATAGTTTTGATTTAGGATTAAGTTAAATTGGGACTTAAATAGCGTAAAGGATAACTTTAGGAACTTATGTTTATGTATTGCAGTTAATTTCTTTGAATTTTTTCTTTTTCTTTCTCATGTAGTTTAAGTGATGTAAATTATGCCAATAAAGGTTATTATTTAATTATATTTTACTTCAAGAATGCAGGAACAATTTAGGTCATCAGAATTATTGCGTTACGTCTCTGTATAACAGGGATATTTCAAAAATTTTGTAAAAATAAAAATTTCAATTGCGTCTAGAAATTGACATAGAAATGGAAGTGTTTAATATTTTTTGAAAAAAATGGGGAAACTGCTTATTCTGCAAGGTACATCTATTGTATCTTTTTCTCGGCTCGATAAAAGCGTACGAATTCATATTTTCTATCGTTACCTAGGCCTTGAATGTGGTCGTAGAAAAAACTAGGCGTTGTTATTTCGAAATAATATTTACAGAGTGAAAATGGGGTGAAACTGGAGAATATGTCTTTTCCATGGTTTTGATTAACATTATTTTTGGACTACATCAAAAGTTATGGATTGGACGTGTGGTACATAGTTGAAATGGTTATTTTATGGCGTTTCCGAAAAGTGGTAAATGAGTGGTAAATTAAATTCAAATTATTTTGTGCTTTTTTGAAATTTTCATTTCACGGCAAAAATCGTTAATTGTATGATTTTTACGGGACATTTTTAGACATCTCAATTGATAGCTCTTGAACAAGTAGAAATAGCACCGTGAAATTTTGATACGTTATTGAAGACATGTTATGTTTTCGTTCGTAGATAAATAAAGTTATGTACTCATTTATTCAAAAAAAAGCATGTCACTAAAAGTATTGGCGCGCTGGCTTTGTACATTATATGCTAATATTGTATTTGACGCGAAAAGTATAACAGATGTGTACACTCTGTAAATATAAAATCGTAGTACAGTACTAGTTCTAGACAAAACTTATACTATGCAGAAGCTTCTAGAAGGTTTGGACTCAAAATTGTAAAGGGTTGAAGTACTTGGTTGACCCCTATTTTTAAACAATCTTACGTTTTGCTAATATTTATATATTTAAACATGGAAAGCATTGTTTTACGCGTTTTTATAAAGAGTAAAAATTGCCGTATATTTTAATTCTGCGTTATTTTTCTGATAGAGTTTTGCCCGCAAAACACTTTAATTCTGGCCCTTTGGGCTCATTTTGGAATGGAATGCACACAGAAACACAGCCTAAAAATGACCGAGTTTAAGCCGACATTCGATGAAAAAGTCGATCAATTTCTAGCAGTTTGTGGATACTAATCGATTTTTTTGAACATCGTTCCTGTTGTAAAATGATTTAAATTGATTGAAAATTCGATGTACATAGTAACCAATTAGTTTAAATAAAAGACTCCTTGATTCCTTTAAGCTTTACGACTAGATTTAAGGAACATCGTACATCATTTAGATTAAAACAATTCAATTCACATTATATAACACATTTATATGAAAACAATCATAACATCGCAAACAATCCCGTTATATTACATGTACAAAATAAAAGTAAAAAATTTAATATTTAAAACCCATACAAATTTAAAAAACACCCTAATAAAAACTGTAACTTATTTAAGAAGCAACTTGACGTGTACAGCTCCCCTATAACAAATGAAATGTTATTGACCACATTGACCAACCTCTGTACCCTGTACGCTACATCAGCATCAACCGCTGTATATATACAACACATCTGTTTATGATTTTATTTTTATTTTGAATTTAGTTTATTACTCGTTCGATAAAAAAATAGACAAATTTTTATACAAAATTTTATTTAATTAAAAAAAAACTATTAATTTTAACTCTTGACAATAACAAATTTATAGTCTTTATAACATATATGAAAATTTACCATCAATCTGCACAATATAAACGCCGAAACAATTGAATCTATTCGTATACTCCCAGAAAATAATTATCTTGAAAATAATTATCCAAATAAATTATTTTTTGAGTTAAGAGTTCTCGTTTCATTTCTTAAACTAAATTCAAAATAAAAATAAAATCATAAACAGATGAGTCAGAGTACCGTTGTTTTCCTTAATTCAATATTTACCCGAAAGCACTTGAAACTGTTTTTTAAATAAAATTTAATTATCTTTATTCGATATCAAAATTTAATGAATTATAATATAATAATTTCATTATATTAACAATAATTATAACTATCGAATATTTTCACAAGTAAACAAAAAAAAAAATGGAACCATGAACCTAATTTGTTCATGATTATAAAATAAAGCACATAATTTACTATTAATATTATTCTTATTTATGATTATTTCTTTGAAATAATATCTACTAGAAGATTAAAACGATTTCATGCGGTCTACCTACATCATATAAATTTATACTCACGGGATCATATATACGATTTAGGAGTTTTCGTATCAGCAATAATAAAATATAATTTTTTATGCGGAGATTAAAATTAAAATTTCGTGTATAATATTTCTCGCATGCAAGCATTTTTTAAGCTAACAAATTACGACGATCACAAATTTGTCATCGGCAATAACTATAACGGAACAAGCAAGATTTAACGAATTTGGATGTCACTTAAAAAATACATGACATTTTTTTTTAATAAAGTACTTTTATTATATACTGTAACAGGCAGTGAAATTTTTTCCTGTTGTTAAAAACTGAGGCTATTAATTCTGTGCTGCCATTGCGAGTTTCTAGTGGTAGGTTGTAATTAGAATTACCTGTAGTTTAAGCGAATTTTGTTTAGGTTTCTTGGTATCAAATGTTCCGAAGGTGTTCCGAAGGTACTCTAAGGGTGGCCTATTCTTGTATTCGCTTAATATTATTACTTGAGATTACATTACTTGAGTTATTGACAAACTAAAATAAATCTGTTGTTTATAATCGTTGATGTAATTAAGTTACTAATTTAACAACTTACCTGGTTTTTCAGCTTGCATAGCATTTATTTGAGTGAAATTAATTAAAGGCTAATTACGGTTAGCTCAATTTTGGACTATTCAACTGAAAATTATATCTGAGTGTTCGCGTTGCGAGTTACGATTTACATTAACTGCTCCTAGTAAGTGACGAATGAAATGTTAAGTCACTAACAAATTGTACAATACTGAATAATTTTGAGTAAAATCCTTAACTTGGAAGGGTCCCTGATGTTCCGTTATGGGTGTCTGAATTATCATAAATTCAAAGATGTTGTTTATAATGGTATTTGGTGATTTTCAGCTGAGGATAATTACCAGTGAAGTTCTATTGTCCTGTGAATTGATTTCAATTCATTGTAAATTTGATTCCAGTGGTTTGAATATAAATATCCGTGAAATTTTGGATAAACAATTTTGGGTAGGTAAATATTATTTGATAGGTTTATACGGATACAACTTAATTTCCCGTGAATTCGGAAATAAATATAAAAACTACCCGATAACATAAAAAGATGTAACTAATAATAAAAGCCTTATTAAATTGGAATAGGTTGACTAACAATGTAACAATGTAATAAAATAGTGCGGCTATCGTTTAATAAACTCGCGTGAAGCTTGATTTTCCAATAAAAGATTTTATTTTCAATTAAAACGTAAACATGGAATGAATTAAAGAAAAAGTATTTAGTTAGGTTGTTATGAAAATGAAAGTTAATTACATTGAATAATAGTTATTGACCAGAATAAAATAAATATACTGAAATATATTCAGCTTCTTTAGCCAAATTGAAGTAATAAATATTAAACTTACATTGATACATCTGACATGGTAAACTCTATTTACAAATTGCGATCTTGTGCGATTTTAATTCCTAACATAAGACGCATCTTATTGAACAAGGTAATTAAAACCAATAAAATCGGGCCCCCGAGCCCCCAAAATGATTTCTTATATCTCTTTGTTCTAGAAAAAAAAAACAGAAAATAGCACCGCTGGGAGATGAGAAGGCGTGCTCATGATTCGCGCTATAGGCGAATTCAGTGTATCTTTCTTGTACTAATTAATTGCCTATTTTTTATCTTTCTTCAAATTCGCGAAGAAAATTAACAATAGTTCTTTGCCAGTCTGGTAGCCGGCACTTCGGCAGAGCTTGTTCATCACGGACCCACCCGAAAAGTTGAAGCACAGGTGTTACGTTTTCTCGCTGAACCGTGCGTGAATCTGAATGTCTGTTAATAGAATCTTTTCTATATTTTTATTGAAAATTAATTTATTTCGTTTAGAATAAATTTAAAAGGACATACCGAAGAACATATTCTTCAATTATGTTTAAAAGGTAGTAGTCTGCATTCAGTCTACAATTAACCTCAACAACGTGTGACTTTCCCAACTGATACCATCCCATAGCATAATTGCACCTCCACCAAACCTAACGGTTTAGAAATGACTACAAAGTTCTCCAGTTCTTTTATATAGTCGATCAGGTGAACTGAGCTTCTAAAATTGCATTGTAATCTCATCTGTGAAAAGAATTCTACTTGATTCCCAGGTAATTCGATTCCTAGGTTTAGCCCAGAGCCTTTTGCAGGACGTTTTGAATTTACAATAGTATCCTGAAATCGTCTACTTACTGATTTTACACTTTACCTGACACTCTGACTGACTCACATTATTAGGAGCCGGGATAATTGTAAAATAATGCTGATTCCATTATAAAGAACAATTCTAAGCATTTTTACATATCCAGAAGAGTGTTACAACAACATGTAGTGTTACAGGATTGAATTCTACTAAAGCAGGATCGTGGTTCCGTTATTATTTTCTTTACAAAACCACCTACCGCTTCTCCGCCACGTATGTCGCCACTGAAACTATTTGTCCCTGTTCCAATGCGTGTGTTTTCCATTTTGTGCAGTATAATTTTTCCTGTCTTCAGGTTTTATAGATTTTGCCAATATTCTACTGGAACTTTACCTGTTCTTGTTTGTGCGGATTTCTTCAGCCCTCCTGTTTGTACTACACAATTATTAAAAAATTAATGAAAGAATTAGGAACTGAGTATAAAATGATTTGTCATAATAGTTCTTCTGTCCTGAAGATGGCTTTGAAAGAAACATCTCTTACTGCTCGTGAATGTTCGAATACATGGATGTTCATAGTTGGGCAAAATAAATTCTCAAAAACATCGGTTTATTGTTGAAGATGATGAGGATATAGCGTCCAACCATTAGATAAGAACAATGACGTATGGCACGCCTTAAAGAAAAACTGTGATGAACGATTGAATGGAGGCGATCTGCTTGCTCGGTTACTCGTTGGTACGGCGCTTCTCTGTCAATTTCTTTAATGGCGGCCCCCGCTTGGTTGCATTGAAGTAGAAACTAAATCAGTGGGGGCTTTTTGTATTCAAATTTTGGCGGTGAAACACTCCTCATGCATCGTAGGAGGAGCTGATGGCTCTACGTAACCAAAATCTCGGGAAACATCGGATCGAAACAGTTTTCTGCTAAAATTCTCAGAAATCAATAAGAGATGGCTGCTAGGATTGTTAAAATCATAAAGGTCAAAATCGTCAATGGCGTACTGAAAATTCTCCCAAACGATAACTTTAAACGCTTCGATTAGCAGAATTCCTAGAAATTATGGAATCCAATCTCATAAAATTTGACGTTTAGAAAAACCGTTGAAGTCCTAAAATTTTCATAAAATAATCTTCTTTTCAAAAATAGCAAATGAAAATATTAAATAAACAAACACATAGCTATCTAAACGAGAACAAACTCAAATTCTCCCGACATTAATGGCTTTTTTATAAACATCTATGCCATTTTTTCATCTCTTCCGTCCGTGTTTCTCTATTTATTTGCACGAAATAAGTTTGGGTGGGATATTTTTTTAACGTACTAAAATTTATTTGGCTATTTATATTATTTTAAAATTAAATTAATTTATATTGAATTACTTAACTTATAACAATAGGACACTTCAAAATAATACTCTTAGAAATAAAAGATTAAAACAAATATACAATATTTTTGTTTGTCAGAAACTAATAAAAAAAAAACAAATTTACGTCAACAAATTACCCTGATCTCTTAGTACACGAAAAATAACAAATATAATTACTCATATCGGTGCAAACCACAGATCTGCTGCATCTTCCTATCCTAGTACTACTCTGAACGCATATTTCCATTGTGATTACGATATAATGTTCATTAATATGGATAAGAGGAAATTCAAGGATGTCAACTTACTAAGAAACCTATATACGAGAGAGACAGAGATGAGATAATGCGCGCTTCTACAGAACACGCACATTTGATTCAAAATGATTTATTGTTACCGTAGTTTTTTTATCGCGCAGGGTTAATTTGTATTAATGTTATATAGCCGCATGTTGCAATTAGATTTGCTTAATAAATAAGCATTTTCAAAATTTAATAGACGATCTCATGTTGAAGTTAATATATGTATATGTAGTTTGGATAAATAAATTATATTAATTATTTGAAATGATTAGACATATTAATGCGTAGGAGAAGGAATTAGGGCATTCTAGACCCTAACGAACGCGAACACTTCCTCATGTTCACTTCAACATCTCACGACATCTCGCGACATCGCACGACATCTTTCGACATGTCGGGACATCTCGCAACAAATTCTGGTTTTGTGCCGCCGTGAGCGCCAAGGTGTATAACGATTGAAATGTCCTTAGATTTAAAAAAATTCCTAATTAGATTCCTAATTAGGATTTATATATTCCTTAAATTTATATATTTCCCTAAAATCTCATATCGTAGAATCAAATATATTCCTATGATAATCACAAATACGCAGGTGCACATGTATCAAGCAGCATCAACCATCCACCAAATTTCCAGCACCCTCGAAATTATGAACTGATCGCTGGCTGTTGATGGCTATCAATGGTTAAATTGGACCAGTGCTATATAAACGAGCAAAATTAGATGTTATAATTTTGCTCGATTGTCATCAATCGAAGTTGCTCGTTCAGTGAGACTGCCGCCTTACAGCTCAAAATCCGGATAGCTTTTGTTATTCTGTATTGAGTAAATACTATTGAAGATTGGAATACTGGTTTCATGGTTATGCATGGAATTTATACATTGAATTATGTAATACAAAATGAAACTCAAAAGAATTAAAGAGAATTAAGAAAGAGAATTATAATTCAAAACTGCGATCTTCGTCGACATGCCAATAGCAGTTGGTACGGTGAATCTGAAGTTACTATTAAAAGGTATAACTAAAAAAGGGATAGATGAGAAGCTAGTGGAAAATTTTTAAGCTATTTACAAAAAGACTAGAGTTAGAGCTAACGTAGGAGATTGGTCAGAGGTTTTCCGGGCAACAAGAAGTATGAAACAGCGGTGTTCGCTTAGTCCCATTCTGTTTAATATTTATATATCGTAACTAAAGAAGGTGTTGAGAAATATTTGAAATTCCTAATTAGGATTTATAATTAGATTCTACGAAGGGTGTACGCCAAACTAATATACAGGGATATTTCAAAAATTTTTATAGCACTTTTAACTTTAAATGTTACTAGATTTGTAACTAGATTTAAATAAAAAAGTAACTAGTTATATTACCAGGGTCGATATAAAACTAATACATACAGGGACATTTAAAAAAATACAATTTGAATTTGAGGTTATGTAATTAGATTTGTAACTACATTTAAATAAAAAAGTAATAGATTTGTAACTAGATATTACCAAGGTCGATATAAAAATAATATACAGGGGCGTTTAAAAAAATAATGAAAAAAAATGTTTTAATGTTTTTTAGCAATATTTTAGTTTAACGTTACACATATAAATAACTTTCAATAAGTAACGGGGATTTTCAAAATCTCCATGTTAATGGTGCGAGTGTAATAGTGGAGTCGAAACTAAAACAATGACTAAATGGCGCAAAAGTGAAAATTTAACAAGTAGAAATACTGGGTCATAAGATCTTTTTTACAGGTATTCAATGTTAAGTTGGATTATGTCTGATTGCAAAAAATTAACGTTTTTTCTAATGCAGCATTTTTCGGAAAATGTATCACCGATTTTAACGACCGCCAGTGAATTCTCATTGACGAGAGTGGCATGGTATTACAAATTCTGCTAATGTCGTCCATAGCCTGGGCCAACAAACGTTATCAAATGCTAAAATTTGTTCTTGAGTACCTCGCCCTTTCACAAATCCAGCTTCTTCTGGAGGTATTTGATGTAGCATGAAGGCTTGTAGTCTCGCTTGAAGAATGTACAACATAATTTTGCTGGAATGTGATATCAGGACTATCAGACAATAGTTATCGCAGACTGTTTCTGAGACTTTCTTATGTAGCGGCCAACAATACTGAAGCTGGCCAATCTTCTGCCCATAAATAAGCCCCTGTTTTCCAATTCTTGTGACACAATGTGTGTAAGATTTTCTGCCCCATGCCTGCCAAACCTCCGCTGATATTCTGATGATACGGTTCCGCTTCATAATTTACAAGCTGTCGACAAATGGCAGCATTCGGGTCAGCATACAGATTTCCATAGTAATCTTTACACACCGTTGCAATTTGTCTAGTTCTGTATTCAGACAATCTTGTTGATCTTTAATTTCCCCATGTCGGGGTTTGAACTCCTGAGTGATAGAACGTTCTTCTTGAACAGATCTTTGAAGTTATTGGAAGTTATTGGAAATTCTCAATTTCTATACAAATATTCATCAGATATTTATTTTTGTATCCGCGCGTAGCAACTTGTATCTCCCGATTTAACTATTGGTACAGTTCCAGATCTATACTATTGTCAAGGCTCCGGAATTTGATGTTCCTTCGTTTCCGAATGAGATCTATTGTTTCCGTTGGTAGCCAGGGCTGTGTAACAGTAGTTTGGTCTTCTTTAGGTGTTACTTCTAAAGTTGTGACTAGACACTTGTTCACAATCTGCCATATAGCTTCAGTATTTTTCTTTTTGAAGTTGTTCGAGCTGAATTTCGATTTTACGAATGACATTTATTGTACAAAACTGTAACCTCATCAGTGCTGACCCTGAGCTGACTTTTTATTTGCCTCCGCCTACAGAGTTTAAGTTTTCCTGTAAACTCTCAAATCAGCAGTTGATGATCGCTTCCACAATCTACAGACGGTAACATTTTCGCCGTTTTTACCGAGGGTTACCATCTCTGCTTAATCAAGATGTAATCTATTTGATTCCTCAGAAGATCTTCAGGTGCATAATCTACGTTCTCAATTCTAATTCTCATACATCGAGTTTGTAATTGCGAGCGTATTTTCGAGATGCAGAATTGGACGAGGAGTTCTTCTATGTCGTTTCGTTTTCCTGTCTCAAATTTCCCCACTACTTAGCGAATATGATCATCGTTGGCAATGGAACCAATTTTCGCATTGAAATCACCCTTTATCATCAAGATTTTTTTGCTCGGTATTTTATTTATTGCCGCTTCGATAGTTCGATAAAATTCCTCCATCTCTTTATCATTAGCATCATGGGTGGAAGTATATAGTGCCAAGATTTTGAGGGCAGAGAGCTTCGTATTAAGCTTCAAAGACAATGCCCGTTCGTTAATCGGTTCACAGCCCAGTACGAAGTTGTTGACACCATGGACTCTTCCTATCTTCTCCACCGGAATAATATATTGTGTATTCCGAGGATATGAAATGGCAACTGTTCTGCCAATGGGTTTCTGTAATACTCATCAGATCAATCTTGGCGCGGCTTCGTTCTTCCGCATTTGGTTTTTCCTGGGAACGCCAGTTGCGTTCCCAAGAAACCTTTCCATGCCAATTGCCCACTGTCACATGTCCAGTCGCATATTTCACACGTCTACCCTCGACGTAGAGCAGCGCCGGGTGCTAACCGGATTGCCTGGTGGTGTTTCAATTTTAGAGAACATTTCCATGTAGTTTACAAGGGATGATATAAATCCTTTAATCAGGTGGCTTCCCGTTTCTTTCCTGATCCTACGCCGTTGATTGCTAAAACAATTCTTCCGCCTTTAGATAATATTTCTCATTGCAAGGACAAGAGGATGCCCTAATCCAGCGAACTGGTGAATAGGGAGTTTCCTTTTATCTAGCCTACAAGTAAGCTCTCCAGTACTGTAGAGGACTAATGTCAAAATGTATTGCATGCGGATTAATCTATTCATTAATGTAATAAATAGAAATCTTAGAAATCAAATTGTTTTTTATTATTTTATAAGCGATATTAATCCGTTTAAAGTTGGTATTATAAATAGTTTCACGTTAACTCGATAAACCAGAAATTATATTGTCTCAATCCCTTTTATAGTCTCGTGGATTAACTCAATAAATTCCAGATTTTTCTATTAAGAAAAAATCTACTCTACTATAGTGACGTTTAAAATAAACGTGAAAGATATGGTGGTGGCGCCCGGGTACTAACTACTCTATTATGAAAAGCTGGCCTCGCTCTTGGCTATTGGCTTTACATAAGCCACACAAATGTTTACGCGAAATATAACAGTTTTACTTAACGTGTTTCGAGTATGCACGATAAAGGATTAAGAAGACTTGACGTGGCATTTGCCTGAAATAGAAACTTGTGTATAGTGTCTTGTGGCAATTTAGCCAACCTCAACGGAACATATGCTCAAAAACATATCTGATAAATAATTAAACATGACGAGGATTGTTATGCATTGTTGGGTCAAAATTGGGTTAAAGCATCTACATATGATACATATGAATATGGCAAAATGTTTTAGCATTGGCGATAAAAGTTTGACAAAGCAATCTATAATAGAAACATTAGTAAGAATAACAAAAAAAATGTGTAGTTAAATTATGCTAGCGGATATATTTATCTCAAAACTTTCTTCCATTATTATAGAAGCAGGCTACAGAAACATACAATAGGAAAAATAATCTACTGTTAACACATCACAGGTACAAGACTAATTTAAATCAGCATACCAACAATAATAAGCTAATAATAATAAATGGCTATTGTTTTGGTATGCAAATGAAAATGCTTAAACGGGATAAGTTTAGTTTTGTGTTGTAACACAAGTCGAGTGTTATGTAAAATAAATCGATTTTGTAGCCAAAACAAATTCACCTGTTGATTGCTTTACGAGTAGAGGTATTAAATATATGTTATCAAGTTTAAACACCTTTCATACACAGTCAAACCCATAGAGATTAACAATATTTCCATTAAATATTTCACCGTATACTCTTCGACAACTTGGTTGTCATTTAAAGGCATAGAGGCATAAGTCGAGCTCTTATTTATCATTGTTAAAGACTTCGCTCAAGTAAATGTGATCAGCTTGAAACTTTTATTATCGATTAATCAATTTAATGTAAATCAATGATTTAGTAATCATTAATTTAATTTTAATATAATTTAAGCCGTCAAAGGAATTTGATTATTGCCAAAACTATCCCGCCAAAACTTATAAAAAGAGAACAAAGAAACCGATGAAAAGAAAAAAAAAAGCGCCCACATATCTGAATACAGTAGTTGTTTATAAAAAAGCCATTAATGTCAAGCATTCTCAGTTTCTTCGCAAGAATTTTTGAGTTCGTTCTAGTTTAGTTAGCTATGTATTTTTTACTTAGACTTTTAATATATTCATTTGCAAGTTTTGAATTGATGCTTTTTTATTTATTTTTACAAATTCTATTCATTCCACAATTTCTAGGAGTTTTGCTAGCAAAGCTTCTCGTTTTTTCAGTAAGCCGTTATGAATTTCGCCTTTATTATTTCAACTTCCTAACCGTCAACTTATATTGGTTTTGATTCGCACCCCGTCGCTGTCAAACCCACTCTCTACTTTTATTTAGCAGGTGACAGATTTATTTCCTTTTAGTTGCGTTCACCCATGCTGACGCAACATACAGGATTCCTAAGTTAACTATCGAGCACAACGACTTTCTCTATTCTAGGTATACGTCTAAAGCGGGTACCCAGGCTTTCTAGTGCCTTTTTGGATACATTCCCTAACTGTCTTGTATAGTTTAGACTTTTATCTAGCGTCATTCTGAGATATCGTATGTCTTGTGCCAGGGTGAATTCCTGTTAGGTTCAGAGCTCTCACTTTTCTTCTACCAGTCAACATCATTGCCTTTGTTTTCTGTGGAGTTTCAGTCCTATAGATTTTATCCATTCAGACATTATTTGTAAGGCTAGTTCGAGATTGGCTTTCAACTCCCCCGACTTAGGAGCAATGGCCAGCAGTGCCACAGCTGAAGTCGGTGAATCTATAAATTAGTTGAATAATGTACGTATGATAGGCATGTTCCTAAACCATACTTGATATAGCACAGAAGAGTTCAAGAAGCAATCCCACTGGTTATTAAGTCTCGCCAGATTCAACTTACAGAACCTACCAATCGAACATATAACAGGGGTTTTCCATCATTTTTAAAAATATTTGCTAAAAATATTCGTTTAGAGACTTATAAATTAGCTTTTACATATGGAAATGTAGGACACCTAGAACAGAATTTCCAAATGGAGGACGGTTGTTCGCCTTAATAAATGTTAACATGCAGAAGATAAACAGTTGCACTGTTCCTCGAGTATAAAACTTCAAGACCCTGTAATTTGATAAAACATGAATGGTTTCATAGCAGTGGTAAACTATATCATTGTTCAGAATGCGAGTTTAGGACATCTGATCAGAGTAGCTTAGTAAGCCATAAACGTCATCATACTAGAGATAGACCATTTCATTGTTCCTTCTGCGAGTATAAGAATGCTCATAGAGGAAACTTAACGACGCATAATCCCGTTCATACTGGTGATAAAACATTTCACTGTTCTATATGTGACTATAAGACTACACAAAAAATTAATTTGATAAACCATAAACTCCTACATATCGGGAACAAACCATTTCCTTCTGCTGGATGTAACTATAAGTCTACTACGAAGAGGTTTTCACTGTTCTGAATGCGAGTTTAGAACATCTGATCAGAGGAGCTTAGTAAGCCATAAACGTCAACATACTACAGATAAACCATTTCATTGTTCCTTCTGCGAGTACAAGACTGCTTATAGAGGTAATTTAACGACGCATAATGGCGTTCATACAGGTGATAAATCGTTTCACCGTTCTATATGTGACTATAAGACTACCCAAAAGGTTAATTTGATAAAGCATAAACTCCTACATACCGAGAACAAACCGTTTCATTGTGCTAGATGTGACTACAAGACTTACGAAGAGGAATTTAGTAAGTTATAAATTCCAACATGCTGATGGCATACGGTTTAATTGTTCCGTATGCGAGTATAAGACTTCTTCCAAAAGTAGTTTAATTACTTATAAACGCTTACACAGCGGCAAAAAACCATTTCATTGTTATGAATGTGAGTACACGACTGCTATTAGATGAAATTTATTAAAGCATAAGCGTTTACTTACTGCCGATTAACTATTTTATTTTTCTTAGTGATAAATCTATTATTATAATTATAGACAATCACTATTGCAATCCTTAAAAACTACTAATAGCAGTAATTTTCAAAAACGATGAAAAAACCCAGTTATATGTTCAATTGTATAGTAGGTTCGGTAAGTTAAATCTGGCGCGAAAATTAATAACCAAAGGGATCTTTTATGCCATAGCAAGTTTGATTTACGAACACGCGCATGACCCTATTACTTTAAGCCTCAAATAACTATTTATTATGAATTTTATAAGTTAATCATTTCGAAAACTACTTTTTGATTGCATGAAACACTCAATTCGCTTAAAAATCCAGGTTGGGTAGATGGATTATTTCTGGCATAGGTGACAGCCGGCATAGTGCAATGCTCTAACGACGAAGAGCATTGCACTACGCTGATTTGTTAAGCCGATTTAAAAATCGTCTATCTAAGGTCCATATGTAAATAACAGAGTTCTATGAACGTAGATGGTAGTTAGACGAAATAACATTATTATGAGATCAACCGCTATCTGAGATCTCCACAAACGAGAAGGGTTGTAAAGAACTTTAACAATGAAAGTGTCTTTTTATTAACCCCCTAATACATCTCTAGTATTAGCTTATAAGTACACGCTAAATGTGAATGAAGTAAAAAGGAGTTTGTGTAGGATGGATGGAACTAAAAAAGAAATGGATGGAAATGGCAGCGGGTATGTGGAGAAAAATGAATCGCTGATAATAGAAAAGCGAGGTATTAACTAAGATGTGCAACGGAAAGAAGGGCAAGGTGGGAAGATTACAATGAAGCTAGAAACTGATTTAAAGAGGGATTGATCAAAAATAAGAAAAGAAAGAAGAAAATAGAAAGTGATAGGATTAAGGAATTAAAAAATGAAAAATAGATCTCGAAACTCCGAAATGAAAGTATGATAGGAGTGAAAGAATGGGAAAGTAAATGTAAAGGTGGAAGAGATGGAGAGGAAGTGATGGAAAGAAATGGGATGGGGAGTACTGAGAATTACAGGTTAGGTGGAGTCGAGATGGTGAATGCGGCTGGACCAGAAAGAATTCCAATGGATGTGTGGGGATACATGAATGAAAGTGTAGTAAAAGCAGTGGTAAAAGGTTTAAACGAAATATGGAATAGTAGAAAAGTGACTCCGCAAGAGCAGTCTATATATTCCTTACCATCATGAAAGGAATATATAGACTGTTTGCCAAGATTGTAAGTAAGAGGATTATAGAATTTATAAAAGAGAAAACCGTAATTGGTAAAACGCAGAATGGTTATGTGAAGGGGAGAGGAATGATAGATAAGATTGTTGTGTTAAATTATGTAATAAAACAGGAAATCTGACAAGGAGAAAATTGGCATTTAATAACGTTCAGAACGAGATGTTATGGAGAAAGATGAGAGAAGTGAGAATAACGAAGGATACGATAGTGAGAGTGGGGGTGGATAAGAATGTCTCAGAGTGGTTCAATATAAAGAATGGAGTAAGGCAAGAGTGTTCTTTGAGTGAGACGTTATCCAACATATATCTGGCGGATTTAGAAAAGGACTTAAGAAAAGGATAAGCAGGGGGAATGGTGATAGGAAACTATTGATATTATGGACATTAGGATACGCTCATGGCGGGGACGAAAGAAGAAATGAATGTGATAATTGAGAGAGTAAGAAAATATATGAACAAAAGAGGGTTGAGAAAATGGGAAGGGATTGTGGCAGAGATAAGTTGTTCTTGGATGGAAAGAAAATAGAGAAAGTGTGACACTTCAAATATTTAAGATGTATGGTGAGCTACAATGGAAGTAGCAATAAGCACGTAAAACTGGTGGTTAAGAAAGCAAAGGCAGCAATGGAGAGTTTGAGGTGCGTGTGGGTGAGAAAATTTAGTGATTTGATTCAATAAAGATGAGATTTATAATACTGGAGGTATGCGTTAGAAGCATATTGTTATAAGGGGTGTGTGGTGTAAAAGAATGGATAGACATTGAAGTGATTAAAATAATGAAAGATCAACGGAGATAGTAAGGAATGAGTGTTGGCAATTTAAATGCTGGAATGCTGGCAAGTATGGTAAGTTATGAAAAGAAAGTAATGGGGGATGAAAGTGATAAGATGGTAAAGAGAGTGTTTTGGAAAAGCTGGGAAAATGGAAAGAAAAGGGAGGGCAGAAGTGAATGGAAAATGATAGAAAGCGTGCATATTAAAGGATCTTAAAGGAAACTATGGAACACGGAAGAGAGTATGAATGAAGTAGAAATGAGAATGAATGACGTAGAACTGGAAGAAAGATGGATGAAGATTAGATATGATAGATGTAATAGGAGATACAAAGATATCAGGAATATAGAGTGTGTACCTGATTACATAAAAGCAGAGATTATAATGGAGGAAAAGAGAATGATCGCTAGGTTTAGGTGCGGGAGCGAGGAAATAGGTTCTGGAAAGAGGAAATAGGTTCTGAATGAAAAAGGAGAAGAGAATGTGTACGCTATGTGGTATATGTGAAGAAAATTGGAAGCATTGGGTGAATGGCTGCACAGTAATTGAATGGAGCGATATGGAAAGGGGATTGGCGTGAAATATAAGGCTGTGTCTAAGAAGCGGTACAGAAGGAAGAATCGTTATGGAAAGAGTTATAAAGGAAAGAAAGATGAAAATGTAAGATTAAGAAGAGATTCAAGCGAGTAGCTAAAGATGCACGACTCGCCGAAGCAAGCGAACGCCAACTCATCAACGCGATTGTCAGTAACGTGGAGTTATAGGGGCGTTATAGTACTTGTGGTCTCTACAGACACGAAATACATTAGGAGTGGCACACCTATCGAACATCCAAAAAATTTATTCACACGTGTGAGAAATTTACGTTTTATTGACGCGCAAATTTACGTGGCACCACACCAGTTATATAAATTAAAAAAAAAAATGAATTAGAAGGTTTTTTTCTACCAGGAAACTCTAAAGATCACCAAATTTTTCATTGAAAAGTAAAGATGTTCTTCCAAAATGTCCTACACATATCGATTCTTGTTTGAATAATGCAGTAGTATGCAGTACAGGGTTTATCTGGAAAGTAATGTCAATGACCCGAGAAAAGAAAAGTGTTGATCAGATCGGTGCACATCATTAAAACGATTCAAAGTACTATCCTCTTACTTCAATACCTCTCCACCAGCGACATTTGTAGGTATCAAAGGCGTCATTGTAATCTTTCTCCGGAATGTCCTTGGTGCAAGTCTCTTTGATATTATCGACCGTCCCAAAATGTTGAGTTTTCAAGCGCGGAAACAAAAAGAAGTCTGTGGTAGCCACGTCAGGAATGTAGGGAGTCTGAGGAACTGTTGGCACCCCTGCATTGGCCAGGTAGCTGGTCACAACAGAGAATTGTGTGCGCTAGCGCATTGTCATGGTGAAGTATCCAATTCTTCGTGATGTAGGGCCGGACGAGTTGAACCCTGCGTTTGAGTCTCTTGAGAATTTCGACAGAGAATTTTTCGATCACGGATGTACCTTGGGGTACGTACTCGTGGTGGGCAAGCCCACCTGATGCCGAAAAACACAATGAGCATGATCTTGACTATTGATTTGCTCACTCTAGCCTTCTTGGGGCGAGGGGATGCTGACGAGTGTCAGTTGGCACTTTGTCGTACTCCAACACCTAGTACTCGTCTCCTGTGATCACGTTGTCTAAAAAGTAAGGTTTTTTCACACAGGTCCAGAAGTTCCTGGCACGTTTAAACTTTTTGCGCAATTTTTGGTCGTCCGTTAACACTTTGGACACCAGCTAGTTACGCGCACACTTTCCACATTTCCAAATTGTTGCTCACTATTACGTCCAAAACGATAGTTGTTGGAATATGTAATGTGTCTGCGACTAAACGAACACTTAAATGACTCTCCGAGTTCAAAACATCTCTCACACATGTCGGTACTTTCGTCGGTACTGGTTGTTAATGGCCGTCCAGCATGGGGTTGATCACTCACTTTCTGACGGCCTTCAACAAAGGCCTTGTGCCACCGGCAAACTTGTCGATTCGAAAGGCAACCATTGCCAAAAACCGTATTAATCATTCACCGAAATGCTTTAACGAAAAATCCGGACCGAACTCTCCAGCTGCTCGGACGCGCCTACATCTGCGTGCGTTCGTTCTATGACATTCGTCTCCACTCATCCCTCTACTCCAGAGTGCTTTACGACGTATTCCGAAAAAGTCATGGACATTACTATCCGGACAAATCCTGTAGAAGGCAGCAATCCTTCTACATTATAACAGAAACACAGCCGGCCTTTCACAGTGAAATCTTTATTATGAAACCTTTAATTCCTTCTCAGATATATAAAATTTTAGTATCCTTATTTCTGCTCCTTCCAACTAAAACCTACGATTATGATTGCTCTTTTAATAAATAAAACTTGCAAAGTTTTTCAGCAAAATCAGGTTCAATGATGAGGCTCATTATCATATTAATGACTTCGTAAACGAGCAGCATTGCCGCATTGGGAGTGAGAAAACTCCACATGTGTTTGGCGACAAGGAAATGAATTCCAAAAGTGTCAATTGGTGTGGATTTTAGGCTGGATGCTTTATTTAACCATGATTTTTCAAAGGCGCTGCCGAAAATGCACAAACAGTCAATGGCGGTATCTGTATTAGTAATGATGTAAGTGTCAAGCGATCGTTAAAATCGATAACACCTTATCTGAACCCTGCCATATCAGGAAAGGCGTTCGCCAGGGATGCGTTCT
>WYDF02264029.1:0-18860 GCA_009867245.2 Adranes taylori
GATATATGATTTTATTGCATAATTGAATTGTAAAATGAACTGTACAAATTGTTAACTGAAAAAGTAAAATTTTCTAAAACATCTTAGTCACAGTGGCATTATCACAGTGGCATTAAGGACATGCTGAAGGTATTATTTATTTATTTTAATCAATTTATTGTCATTAACTTAGCTACTTATTCAGTTCTTCTCAAGAAGGGGTAATTGTTTCCCCGATACTTGGCAAGTTTAAACATTCAATCCTTGTAGCTGTGTAAACTATCATCATTCACCGGCTGGTGGCTTTGGTTTATTAAATGTATAAAATATATTGAGTTTTTGAAATACTTAGTTTTAATTCATTGAAATAGTATACCTGCTTCGATTTTAATCTGATTATAAGAGTCGAACAAGCGTTGAAAGTGCAGTTAAGAATCAATTACAAACCAGGTAGGTAGGTGAGTCCTCTGACATAACCTTAAACTGAAATGGCAGAAAACCAGAACGAATACAATGATTAGACCTGAAGCCCATGCATTGAGGAACATATTGCGACACAATTAGAAAATGAACACAGAAACCACGGTCTGAGGAAGCACCTTAACACGATGGGGTTAATAAAAGACCGGACGTGTAGAGAATGCGCGAAGGAAAAGCTTCCATTAGGTATTGTGTCAATGTGAAGTCTACAGAGCTCTTATGTGCAATACATTTGGAAGAACTAAACAGTACCCAGATGAGTTTGCTTGAATTCCAATGAAAGGATAGTGAACTTTTTTGAGGGCACATGATTTCTTGGCGAATAGAAATAAAAGATCTTGATGGTCGCAGTCTTACAAGATTCTTTCCCATTCAATTGTGAAATAATAATAATAATTATTATTAAAGTAGGTAACAAAACTGTTAAAGACCATCCATATGGTGCATCCAGATTTTTATCAGAAATCTCTCCTAGCTCCCCTTGTACAAAAAGCATATACTAATATGTTAATGTCCTTACACCTGTACGTAGAAACGGATGTAAAGATGGATGTTGGTTTTTATAGAGGGTGTCTACTGCAATGGATTACCTGCTCATTACAATTATACCCTATATTACAACTCACTCACTATTTTAACGATATGAATATCAACAGGATATTCTTTATTATATGTAATACTTTTAAGTGGTTTCTGAAGTTGCTTTCACATGATGTTAGCTTTTTTTCTGTAATGAACCGTCGAACTGGAAACATAAGTTTTTCTTGGTTGGACTAATGAGATATGGATTTTTCTTTTAAAGAAGATCAAACCGCTGAAGTACAAGGATAAATTTTGGGTCGGGTAATCGCACCAATTACGTTTAAATACAATTTATTACGATTATGTATGCAAATTTGTTTACTTCTGGTGCATCTTGAGTGTAAACAAACATTAGATAACTATTTAAGTCAAGACGTTTGGATTTATAAATATCCTAGAGAGAACCAAAGGACCAAATGAAATGTCTAAAGCTATACGCAGTTTAAAAAATGTATTCTTCAAAAATGGGTTAGTATTTTCTAGTTAAAGTGTCAGCATAAATCTCTTATATCATGTTCTGTAAGTGTTTCCATTAAAAGAAGTTATATAGTTATTTTTTATTTTAGACTTGCTAAATTGTTTAATTATTAATCGATCGTTAAACATAAAAAATATAAAATAAACTACAAGGGGAATTAGAGGAAATTATAACAAAAACAAAATATTTTGTAGATATGCCAAAGTTTAAATTTAGAGGAAGGTTTCTACAATAAAGTCGAGTATGCTCTAAACTAACTATATAACAGGATATACTTAAGAGTTCTGCATTGTTTATAAATGTAACCAAATTTAAATTATACACCTGGCAATCTCGCTTTTTATTTAAGATATTAAAATAGCACCGAGTCCATTAGATACAGATTGTAATGTAGTATAGGTGTGTAATATATATATATGTGATTTCCGCCATTATGGATCTAGAGAAATAAACTTTTTCCGCTGCGCATCAATTATTGTATGCATACCCCTGTTCATTAAGTTTTATGTCAATCTGTCCAAGTTTTTTTTGACAAATTCATAAACACCGATATTTCTCATAATTAATATGTTTTAGGCTAATGAACCTCCGAAAAGTGCTTGCCGATAAAACTCCAAATGAATCCTATAGTTTTCATACATTTTATCTTTAATGGACAAATATATAGTCACGAGGCAAAATGCAGGCATTCCTGTTTAGTTTAATGTGAGTATTTAGTTTTATAAAATAAAAAAAAACAAAGAGTCATCAAATATAAGTTAAGATAGTTACGCCCATAGAGATGTTCATTATTTGGTTAGAAGTTTCGAAATGCTAAGTAACGTAGGAAGCTTCAGTTGAGCAATTATTATTGAAACAATAAATACGTTGTAAACATTGGTACAAGATACTCAAATGTGGTTTAAATTAGAATGTTATTGCGATTAGCAAATGGTTACGCTGACAGAAAGATACCTAAAAACTGTGACACAATGGCAGTAAAAACACATAGTATAAACAAGGAATTAAGTAGTTCTGATTGAGAAATTATTAGTAGCACTATCATTAGTTAGCACTATTATTAGTAGCACTAATTATTACTAATTAAACTGATTAACAAACAATCAATCAATAACGATAATGGGGCCAGCGAAGATGTATGAGTTTAAATGTATAATTAATTATTAAATAAACAAGTAAATTAGAAGTCATAAGTTTCATTATTGGCATAAAGTAATACCAATCGAAATAGAATTATTAAAGATCACTGTGCGTAATTATAAAATAAGTATTTGTAATAGTTAGAAGAAAACTGTTAGTAATTTTATTATTTATTACTTGTAAAATATACTGATAATGTATGTACACCATTTTGAGTAAATTATTATTAGATAACATTTGATTAGAACTAACCTATTGTTTTATTATTGTACTTGGTGTATTAACCTATATTTCATGTGACAATATATGTATTTTTAAAAATCGTATCAATACATTCTTAGTTAAGTTTAAACGTTCTTTCATTTTATTAGCCTGAACTATAGAAGGGACTACCGCTGTTTAGAGTTGAGCGTGACTATTATTAGTTAAGATTAAATGAGCTAAGATTAAATCAGAAAGGGACACTCAAAGTTAGCAATGTTTACGTGTAGGGCTTTATTTAAAGTCTAGCAGGGTGGTGGGGGGGGACTAGAGGATTACAAGTTGAATATTCTGTCACAACAATCAAAATAATAACTTATAAGGCGTGGTAGCTAATTTGAAGCGAGTGTTAAACTAAAGTGTATTGCTCTAGAAGTAATAATAATCCAAGTACCAAGGAGGAAAGCGGGGTCGCTACGCTACCGCATAATAATTAAAAATACTCTATCGCTTCCAACGTCACGTCGGAGAGCAACACTCTCCTGCCAAAAATAAACGGGACAATATTAATTTAAAGTAATCAGAACGAAGTCATGTGAAAGCATAATTCTAGTTCTACGTGCACAAACACACACTCATGCACATACACACACAACTAGATATACTCAAGCCTATTATATGTTTTAGCGAACTATTGAGTTGCTCTTTTTCGTACATACTAAATTATTAGTAAGGGGTTCTTGTATTCGTATAAACTTCTGATTGGGGTGCTAGTTGTGTACGCCTAACCAACCCCAATTGCATTCAAATCTAATTAATTTTACATAACTTATTGATGGGCGGTTTAGATTTGATTTTTGCACTCTCATTCCTTTATTGCCTTATAGAAATCTATATTTTTAACATAATTGTCACTTTGATCATTAGTGAAATATGTTAGTAAGAAGTCATTCATTTAAGATAGTTTTTTTTTTTATTTCGAGTGTCTCCGCGAAATTAACTAGATGCTCAGGTCTCTTATTATTACTTTTCAGATCTTATGGAAACCTATACTATCCATAAATTTTTGACTGTAGCAGTGTATCTTTTCCAAAAACATTCTCCAATATTTTTATCACTTTACAGTATAGCAAGACAAGTCATAATACGTAATAGGAACATAAATACTGTTTCATACACTCTATGGAAGCTACAAAATATTTCTCCATGAAATTTCATTGAGTTATTTAAAGCTAGATGTTATATATGCAAATGACACTTTTATTCAAAATGTGCCGCTTGTTTCAAGGATACAATATTGGCGCATCATGTGTGGCACACCATGTCTTCTAAAACAGACCACAACTTGTAGTCTAAAGGGTTTAAGTCCGGACTACCAGGCAGCTAATCTTTATTGCTAATGAAATCCTGTACATGATATTGAAGCCAGAGTTGAGTGGTATTGGCCTTATAGGTCCCGCAGAATCCTGTTTGGAAACTTCCAGGTAGATGTTGGTAGAAAGTGGGTTCATGGGGCTTAAAGGACATTTCGTTGATAAACTTTAGTCGATGTCTTAATACCTTTTTCACAAAAATGCAAATCGTTAACAAAAATGCAAATCGGAAATTCAGGAAACACAAGAGGTTGAGTTTTTCTAGAGAGACCTCTATGAACACACGGTACCGTGTCATATAGACACTCCGGCGATGACGTTGTTCAATTTCTTTTGTGAACGTCACGCCCAATATCAGGATACTGGTCCGCCTATAACAGGTGATGAGATACAGAAAGCTTTTAAAAAGAACTTCGCCGCGTCTGGACCAGGTACTATTACGAATTTTTGGTGGAACAAGTTTACGTACATGCACGCACATCTGGCCAGAGAATTCACGTCGTATCTCAACAGAGAAAAGGCTATTCCACCGCGGCTTACTGAAAGGGCGCACAGACTTGCTAGCAAAAAAGGACCTTCATCTGATCCAAAAAATTACAGGCCCATACACTTGTTATAAGATATTTACCACCATCGTATATGAAAGATTATTAAATGACATCAGCCCGTTTGCGGACATATCTACGAACGATGTGGACCTAAGAGAGGTCTAAGAGAGGTTACAAAGAAAATCTTTTAATTGCTCCTTACTTAATTCTAGGCGCAATATAATACAAGCGCAACTTGTGTATTGTCTGGATCGATTACAAGAAGGCATTTGGCACCACTCCGCAAAGTTTGGTTATTAAACTAATGGAGAGCCTAAAAGTCCACGAGATATTAGTGAATTGCACGCAAACACTTAAGTCGCAATGGTCAACTCACTTTGTCATTAAAGCTGACAAAGAAAAGCGATGTAACGAACCCAGTCCGTTACCGAAGGGGCATAACCCAAGGCGACTCCCTACGCCATTTGTTGTTTTGCATTTCACTATTCCTCTATCCTTAGCTTTACGTCGCTTGAAAGGGTATCCATGTGGAAAACCTGGTAGTTGGATATACAGTGTAAGTCATCTGTTTTACAAGGCTAACTTAAAACTTTACTTTCCCGGCGAAATGGAGTTAGCCAACTCCTTAAACATAATCACCAGGTACACTAAGGACGTTGGTATGGCGCATTTGGATCAGATAAATGCGCAGTGCTCTATCCCAGAAAAGGCCGGATGTAGAATGGGCTCTCTAGAATTAGCGGATGTAGAATTCAGCTTGCCGACGGATCATCCTTTTCATAGCTTAAGGTTGATGAAAGATACCTGTATCTTGGTATGAGTGAAAGTCATATACATGATGCAGTCAACATCAACATCAACATCAGCAGCAAGTACAAAAACACCATCAATAAAATTTGGCGCTCCGAATTAAGCGGAGCCAACAAAGTTCCGATACTATTATATAAGCAAGTAGATGCTAATTTCGAAAATTGTGATGAAAATTATAAGAATTAGTTGTAAAAATTGAGGCAAGGTGGACACGTGTTTCTAGCATAGGTTCTACCTGTTATCAACACCTTTTCTTATTCCAATAATAGGCGTAAGGTCTCATTGCATCGAACTACTAATCCGATACGCAACCGTTAGGCTACGAGTGCTTATACAAATAATTTTTAAAATATTCTATTTAAACGTTGCTTGTACGTAAGTTTGCATATATTAAGATGTTATATTTTGAATTATTCGCTGTACCTTTAACAAATTGAGATGAACCATTAATGTATTTACCAATGAAGCAAGGGACTTTAACAATCAAAGTTCACCTCGTATAACACTTGAATTGGATTTTCTTCTGAGAAGCATCGGACCATCATAAAGATGGCCAAAGTTATTTCTGCAGTGATTTTAATAGAAAATGGCTTTAACAATCAAAGCTCAACACCTTAACATATGTGGTTCATCTATTATATAGAACCATTATATAAAACTATTATATAATTTTGTTATCATAAAATGGTGGAAAGTCGAGTTGAAAATCCTTGACCGATCTACAAGGAAAGTTATGCATATCAATCGCAGCATCCATCCTGGGTCTTCCGTGTCTCGTGTTTAATTTCCGCGAAATGAAGGTGGCCGACGTCTTCTGAGTATTGAGTTAATGCATGGCCGTATGGTAATAGGAATGGCTAACAGGGTTATCAACAACCTAGATGACCCTCTTATCAAATTTGGTCACGAGCACTAATTAGCGGCTGTTGGGTCATTTCTATATAAGGCTGCAAGAAAGGCGTCCGAATCTCTTGGACTATCGTTCTCAACAGATATGCAGGCTAATAGTGGTGAAGCAATGAACGGATGGACTTAGACATCGAGGCTGCCAAAAAATAGTTCCAAAATCAGAATCGGCAATATTCAAACAACTCTATCGGGATAAATCTATGTATGGCCAATTTTATAACTTCATTTTCGAGTTGCCGAGCTGTCACCACATTTAACATTGGGCTTTTTAAGATCTGATGACCTGCGATCTGAGACTGATGGATTTAGTTTTGCATTCCAAGATGGTATCATAAACATACTTGTCTAGCGTAAGAATATAATTGCCGTAGAGGTGGCAGATACAAACTGCCGAGCATGCACATTTCAACCACAGACGCTACTTCACATTCTTTCCGCATGCCGGTGTATGCTAGAACAAAATACTTCCAGCGCCATAATGCCGCCTTAAAAGTGCTATATTTTGATCTGCGTCATTCTTACGGTATAGACAAAGATCCGGTTTCACCCTACGCCGTTAATGATATTGAGATCGCAGTTGAAAATGACGCCGTTAAAATCTTTTGGAATTATGGTTTTCCTGGAATCCATCAAATAGCCGCAAACAAACCTGATATTGTGTTATTAGATTCCACTAAGCGGGAAATTCTCCTTATAGAATTTTGTAGCCCCGCTGATAAAAATATTGAAATTAAAGAACGAGAAAAAGTGCCTAATTATCAGGATTTGCTATGCGATATAAGGATCCAATATCGACGCCATTCCATCAAATTGGTAGTCCTCATCATTGGTGTCGTGGGAGGCGCCAGCTCCTCCCCAATAAACTATATTAAGACCATACTGACTTCCGAAGCTGAATAATTAGCAAGTCCGATGCAAAAGGCCGTATTCCTGGGCACTTTGAGTTTTCTTAGGTCATACGACTCGACAATGACATAAAGACTTACTCTATTGTTTAGGGAGTCATTACGTGGCATCTGCCCAAAGAAGAATCTCGTGTATGACGTCTTTTTAAAGGTGCTGAAGTTGAAATTGTTTGGAGGTGCACGCTACAAAGCGAATAATAATAATAATAAATCTTTATTAGCATATAAAGACTCAAAATACAATACCTAATATACAAAATGAAATAAAATACAATAAACAACAAATTCAATAAATTGATGTAATAAATATAAATGTTTTCGTCTTACCCACTTGTTTTAAATATGCTTATTCTTAACCGTTTTCAGCTAATAAACCATCATCAGAAGAACAAACATACTACAATAATAATATTTTAAGTCCAAAAAACAAAAATTTTTATATTTAAATCAATGTAAAGAAATGACATTGAAAAAATCAGAATATTTGAAGTATTAAACTTAAACTTGTGTACAGATAATATATAATAATATTATTTCATTTCACTTTATTTTATATTAGTGAATTGGAGATTTGTTATATTATAGTTTGAATTGTTATTAATAACAAATATATTATTAATGTTTTTAATTATATACATAAAAATATCTGTATTTTAAATTTAAATTTTGTTTTAATGAAAAACGGAATGTTATCAAAAAATAAAGAGTGTAATGAAGATATGTGATCATTTAAATTAAGAGATGCCCATTTTTCCAATAGAATTTCTGATTTATAGATCTTCTGCAATATTGTGTTTTTTAGTTATTATAAAAATGAATTGCTGAAAAATAATTATTTGGATTGTAATCATGGTTGTGTTCTAATAAATGATTTCCAAAATTCGAAAAATCATTATTTTATTTTAAGCATCTAATGTGTTCTTTTATGCGTATTTTAAATTGTTTTCCAGTTTGACCTATGTATTCAGCAGAAGAGTTACATTTAAGTTTGTAAACACCATTTTTCTCATTGATTAGTACTTTATTAAATTGACATAAAAAATATGTATCAAGAACTATTCTAAAACAAATATAAGTATATGTGTATATCTGCCATTATTTCCTACATATACAACCATAAATATGGGACAAGGAAAAAGAAAACCAGTTACATAAATAAAGAAAAAAATCTCATTTTTTCGTTTTCTTACATTGCCATTAACATCCTCCTCCTCATATGTTAATGTTAATCCTTACATAATATTTACATAATGAGTATGTTAATCCCTTTGTTTTCGGATTAACATACTTATGTCAACTAATTAACATATAAGCAATCCTCTAAAATAATATAAATTGAGCAATTAAATTTAATTCAAAATATATAATTTAATGAACGAAATGAAAATTGTGATGTTGAACCCCAATTACATGAAAAACATACTTGCGCGGTAAAAATTTGCAATATCGCGAACGCTGGCGCGGGACCTTCATTATAATTTCATTATCATTTCATTCAGGAAACGAGCTACTCAGTCATACATATCAAGATGTATTATCTCGCAGCCTAAATATTTCCGCCATATTCTTCAATTTGAATTTACCACTATTTCATTGGTTGGCATTTTTTATATTGGCATATGTTTTGGCATTTTTTGGACTATTTTTTATATTTGAGGGGTAGCGCTCGTCGCGAGTTTTCTCGCACTTTATTCTGATTGGAGAACAATTTATGATATCATAGAATTTCGACGCGGATACAAAGCAAAGTTGTTCCTTAAGATTCCCAAAGAAAGTGCTTCTTCTCAGCTAATCAAATGACCCACCAGCTAGCATTAATTTATACGCATTTTGGGTCTTGTTCTGATCGTTTATGAGTGAGGATCTCATGAGTGAGCAATTAGATCGGCAATAATTCACCATTAAGTGACCAAACTTATTCCTGCAGAGCGAGCTTAGTCGTTCTCTCGAATCTGACTTGTTCGAAGTAAGCGCCTATTCTATTTAAATTAAGTTCAGTTACCGTCAATAGTAAAATTTCGTAACATTAAATGAGGTATATACAACTTACATTATTTTAAATTTCGGCAGAATCTTTAGATTTCTTTTTACGATCAGTTAATCTTTAATTCTTCTCTCTCATTCATATCCCTATTTCATAACCCTTCCTCGTATCTACATCTTTGATGGAAAATGGATAGGTAAACAGTAGAAGAAGAGTACGCCACATGCCTGGCTCATCAGCGCAAGAGAGATGGCCGAGACAAGTCACCTGAGTAGGCTATCAAACAGTCCACGTATGTACCACGTATTGTGCACAAACAATACATATGCTGATAGACGTGCTGATAGAACAACCCCGCCCCCGCCCTCCAGTTCACTGCCCTACCATCTACATTTCCTGGAAATGTGCCCCATACCCTGCAAGGGATGGCTCTTCAAAATAGCATTACTGACACTTGTTCCGTTATTACTTCGGCGACAGCGAATAAATGCCAAAAGTTTATCACAAAATTTCATTATATCTTCCACCATCTATTTCACACCATTTTCATATGTTCCTCATTGTGGCTGGCTGTATTACACTACAATATCTTCGTTAAACATTCATCGTTCAACCATTTAATTCTATCAACGTCCTGCAGAAGCAGAAGAGAAGCCAACATCTAATTAGAAGAACAAGTTTATAGCATAAATCATAAATATCTTTAGATCGCTATTTTTATTTACTACTTTGCTAATGGATAATGGTATTGAATGATCTTTTACATCGTAAGTAGAAGCCATACATTGTTTGTAAATTAAAATCGCGATATATGAAGTTATAAATATTAAGGAATAATAAACCTAATTAGTTTACTTCTCGTATTAGCTCCTTGAGTTAGTATTAGCTCCTTGAATTTTTGTCATTTTCATGTCACGATACATAATATTTTGTTTTCGGACAGGATTTGCTGAATTTTGACAGACTTTGGAGGGCGTACTGTGCGTGGACGGTTAGACTGATGGGCAAACATGCGACTAATTTCGAGTTGCTGGAATTTTGTTTTATTTGATATTTTGACATATGACATTTCTTTATCCGTCTATTCCTAGATGGAAGCAAACAGAAACTAGGATTTACTGAATTTTAAATGGATTTATAGTTTTCCTTAATGAAAATCTAATAAGAGATTTATCATTACTTTTGTCATGTTACATAGTGTACATAATAAATCCGAATTTTGTAAATAAAAATTTTATGAAGTTGAAACTTAATAGTCATTAATTAATTTTGATCTAATAGCGTACCACATGTCAATATTAAAATGTCGTGATGACACGCTAACTGTCCATTGTACGTTGATATGTCATGTAATAATTTTTTGAAGTGTATAAACCTTTATATAAAATTTCTACTTCTATAAAGTTTGTCGATTAGATTGTTAATCAGCATACACTGGAGATTTCAGAAAACGACATTTTTAGTGATTTCTAACTATATGTCATACATATATTTTTTACCAGGGTGGTAATGAAAGTTCTATTGATTATTCATTACTAACAATTATATTTTGAGGTATCAGCTATGTTTTATATTAAATGCAGTATTAAATATAACACTATTACGATGTTTCTATTTCCCGACCTGTTATTGTTTAATGATGAATTAAACTTCCGGGAGTTGGGACAAATTCTTCTATTTTGTTTCACAAACGGCCTAAACACCCAAACAATAGCGAAAGACAACAAAGAAACAAAAATATACTACAGTTCACCATACACAGACGGTCTTTCAGAATTAATAAAGAGAATATTAAAAACCGACAAATATCACATAATATACAAATACCAGAACACATGTAACACAGCATGTTACCCTAAATATCTTTAATTCAATTAATTATACTAAATAAATAAATTGCAACAGCATGCTCCTGGAAAGAAACGAGCTGAACAATAAAATGTAAACATAATTGAAGCATATGGGAGATTTTGAAGAACAAATTTGAGAATGAACAATTACTGTTAGCAATTTATAATTGATAAAATAATGGATTTTCCAACCATAGCGCAAGAGAATGCAGAAGAACTAAAAAAGCTGTTTCACGTCACTATAGAAGCGTTAGGAGACCGACATAATTTGGGTTTACAAACAGGATTGTGGGGGCCGTTTATAGGAAGAATTGAATGCAGAAAATGGAATTCAGAAACGCATAAGTTGTACAAACAAATCCTAGAAGAACCACACTAGATTCAAGAATTCGACGACATAATGAGTTTCTTGGGAAAAATGTTCTAGTTATTAGAAGGATCAAAGTCCAATAATTCCAACAAATGGAACTTAAGAAAATGGAAATGTGTAATCTGCGATGGAAGCCATCAATGTCAGGAATGCAGGAAACTTTATGCGATGTCAATCGAAGTTCGAAGAAACAAGCTAAAAGAACAGAATTAATGCTGAGGTTGTGTCAAATATTCAGGGAAAGGAAAATGTTGATGCCAACCACGCTGCGATGTATGTGGAAGAGGGCTTAATACGCTACTTCACACACCGATCAACCAGCGAGCAAAATCAGCAGGAATAGCAAAACCAAGAAGACATTTGAGAATAAATAAACTTGCAGTGTAGCTTGCAAAGGACCAGACAGCGAAATTGTAGTTACCTTACTAGCAGCAACGTTAGTTAAAGTCACAGCTCTAAATGGAACTCAACATGAACTTAGAGCGTTAATCGACTAAGGTTCGTAGTCATCATTCATAATGGTCAGCTCAAGCGTTATGGATTCCTCGGCGAAATCAAATATAGTGATTAAGGGAGTCGCAGAAGTAACAACAGAAATAGATCTAGTGATACTGGGCAAAATAACAAAAAATAACAGAAAATTGGGCAATTAAGGATGTAATGCTGGAAGATTGGAGCAACATGTATATAGCCGACCCATTATTTCTTAGATAGATATACAACTTGCAGCAAACAAACTAGGAAAGTTTTTGTTGTCCGTAGTAAGAAAATCCAAAGGGTTAGTAGGTCAAGAAACGGAGTTCGTGATCAAGAAACGGAGCTCACATTCAGATTGAAAATATTTCACACATCACAAAGAAATTAAATTTCCATTTGTAATTCTTCTTCTCCCTTCCAAAAAAGAAGCAGACAGAGCGCATTATTTACATGTCGACTCGACAGCAAAACATCTCCACAGCATCCATATATGCACATAATCTACTTATTTACAGCAAACGACAGATGTAGGAGTGATTGGTTTCTGAGGGGGAAAAAGGATATTGTCACATATAATATAGTGCGGCGTGTTGCTCTCTGACGTGACACGAGTGAGAGGGGATTTTGGTATGTGGTACGCAGCTATCCCCTGCCCCCACATTACGGTACTAAGATCGATTGTTACTTTATAAAAACGCCCTTCATTTTAATAGTTGCTGTAATTTATTTATTGCTAATAAAGATATTATTTTACTGAGCTAGAATACACAAGATTATAATCCCCTTGTCTCCCAGTAGACTTTGGAATAAAACACTAGGCCGAATCATTGCTAAGGTGGATGACCGTTCAGATTTGATCGTGCCTCTGGTGCCGCTGAATAATTACTGGTAACGTCAATCCTTAACGATAGTCATAAGCCTTAATAATAATTGAGGCAGCTAAAATGAAACAATTATTAAACTTAAATAAAAATATGTATTGTTACGTCTCAGGAATGCAAACATGCAACCAAATGAAATATCATCATTGAAATAAATAAAATAAACTAATTAACGCTTTGAAATTAATAAAATAAATCAATACTTGTTCCTACGTTCAAATAAAAGTGGCTTTACGATTTGTTCGTTTACATCAAATAAATATTAGACAAACCACTTACAGATTAGCTCATCATAATAATCTTATTTATTTATATTTATTTTAAATCCCCTCGATACATAAACTTGTTACCAAAAACTTTTAATTTAATTCATTCGTAAAAATCATACTCAAAAGAATCATCTATTTTATTCTTAAAAATACTGAAAATACTTCATAATTAAAATAATTAATTAAATTATGGTCAACACTTTACTTTCATTTTAATAAATTATATTTTTAATCCGAATTTGTTCATGATTATTATCTTCACTAAGTTCTCGGGCAGAGTGACTAGCGGCCGATGCCCTAATTTACTGTTATCCAAAGTGGGCTCAGTCTCGATTTTAAACGTTTTTCTTTTCGGTAAAGGAATTTCTACCATCGTGACGTTAAAATCTTTCACTCCAGTTTCCCGTTCTTGCGTTAAATTACATTTATATAATGTATTTGCCTTAAGTCTAATGACATCAATTATAATCATCAATCATTGAATCACAATCATACATCATTAATTACTTTCACTCATTCTTAATCTGTTTCCAATCAATATCGATCTATTGCTTCCGTTGGTGACGTTAACACATCAATTCAGTGTCATTAAGCAGTCCCCCGACTTTCTCTTAACCACGCCTTCTATACAGCTCATTTCTTCCGATAATTTGTACAATCAACAACAACAAAAACAATACTTCCGTCGGCAAAATTAATATATTTCTATACTGCAGTTCCAAACAAATTACGATGTTTTTAAATGTATTCACATTATACTTTTCTTCATAACTAAGAGTTTAGGTAAAACTGTACATATTGAATACTGTTTACCCTTCTTATGACTCGTGTGTCTAGCTTACAACGATAATAAAAGCAATGCACACCATATATTTATACTCACTTGTTTACATAATTTCCAGTCGCTCAATATTTCTAACATCAACCTATACAGGAACGTAGACAAATTTTCAGTGTCACTCCAAAAAATTGTTAACTTAATTACAATAACTAATTTGATCTATAAACTTATTGTATGTTCCCCTGATAGTCTGTCTAATCTACAGCCTAAGTGTAGCCACTGTCTTTAAATTTAAGTCTTCGCTTATCATAAAAGTTTCTAAACTTATATCTAAGTCCTTTCATTCTTTCAACTAAAACTAACTAATCTTCTTAGAAATTTGTTTGATTGTTCATCTAAGATTGATTAACTTTTATGATTAACAATTATCTAACTATTTCTGCACATCAGCAATGCACACCATCTATTCATCCTGATCTGTTTACATAATTTCCAAGTGTTAGCCGCTGAATCTTTCTCAATATCTAACTAAACCGGAACGTGGACAAATTCCCACGTTACAATATGAAAGGATATGGTGTTCGTTGAATGAATGGTTTGCTAGAATATGGAAGGAGAAAGACATGATTAGTAAAATGGAAGAGAGAATGAAGGATATATAAAATCATGAGAAGGATGACAGAATAGGAAATAGCAAGTATAATAAAAGGTATAAATGGATAAGAGATGAAAGAGGTATGTCAGAGTATTTAAGATCAGAATCTAGCATGAATGATTAAAGAATAATTGAGAGTCAGATCTAGAAGTAAACAGAGGCGAAATAGATACCGGACGGATGAGAGTAGAAAAATGTGTAGGAAAAGAAAGAAAAGTGGTAACACTGGGTGAAAGAATGTAATGGAATTAACAGAGAATAGGAGAGTGTGTTTGGGAAATAAGGGTAGTTGGATGGAAATTATTTAAGAAAAAATACAGCAAAGAAAAGGGTAGATGATTATACGGCGGATATTGAGTAGCAAATGGAAAGGGAGTGTGATTGTGAGGAGGGGGAAGTGGTAGTCGGAAGCACATTCCTAGGTTCTCCAATAAGAGAAGTATTGTTTGCATTTCATCCTTGTTTTTATATTGAGTTTGTATTAATTTTTTGTTGTAAGTATTTTGTTCTGCTGAACGTATATCGATTTAATGACAATAAAGGTTTTAATCAATTAATTATGAAAGAAGAAGAATAGGAATAGGAGAGGAGGACATAACTTTTTTAGTTTATATTACATATTATTTTATATAAATTTATTGAATTTATTGGTCCTTTACGTTTGTTATTTATTTACTTGTATTTTCTTGTCTTTTTAATTATGCCAATTTTTCAAACATGAACAGAAAAAATATTTAATATTTTTACTTTGTATTTTTGAGTTTAATTTCATTTTTTAAGTACAGCATTTATGCTACAAATAAGGAGGATCAGACACTCTTACTTCGAGGTACTTTCGCTTAAAGTTTGTACAAAACATTTATAGTTGTTTAAGATAATGATATTGCACAAAGATATTGCACAGAACTACTAATAGAATATGTAGATTATCTGGATTACGATCCTAATATTCAGCTAAACATTATGTAACAAAATTAGCATTTCAGAAATGTATTTTCTAAGAAGTTAAATATGATCCCACGTACTTGTTCCTGTTATCTCTTAAAGAGAACACTATAATCCAACAGGAACATGTCGTAAGGAACAAGATGAAATCTATATTACAAAGATTCATCAATAAATTTAAATGAATGAAACAATGAGCTATCCAAGGAAATATGTCCTAGATGAAACATGGACATATCACGTAAAACAATAAGTAGTTTTCATATTGCATTAATTTCCTTTAATTTCATTTATTTAGAAATATTATTTCAATCAAATAAGAAATTTGCTAAATCATAACTATGCATGTTTTAAGTAAGCATACGATATTACAAACAAAACGAAAACAATTAAAAACCAATGAACGCGTAATGCGTGTGTTTTCGAGGTCAAGTGCGACGACTTTAATTTGTTATATAGCAATTCGTGCATTCATAGATTAAATAATGTAAACACACATAGGTGTGCACTAACAAAGGCACACTATATTCGTATTACTTATTTAGGTAGAAATGACGTATACTTTATTATTTAGCATATTAATATATAAAGACTGATTATTTGTTAATTAATTTGAGATTTATATTCGTTAACATTAAACTATGCGTTTCCCTCAATCACGTTGATCCACAGATAGCTCCACCGTAGCTAGATTACCTTCTAGTTACAAAGCCACAAAAGAGTAAGTTTATTATTAACCACCCTTTTCTACACCAATAAAGGTTTAATATTATTATAGAATGTAAGAATATAAAGAATATAAACTTTCTAAAATGTTTAATATAATCCTTGTAATTATTAATATTTGAGAGTGCATGTACTATGCATAAATATTCTGATATGTCGCGTGTAGTCGTATATTTTTTTGCTAATGACTGTTGATAATTGTTTGATTTTGATTGGTCCGATTTTTAAAATATAGAACAGTTTAAAAATATAATTTTATAATTTGGTGTTGTACTGGAGTGCAAAGCCAAAATGTAAATACCTTTATAAATAAAAAATATATATTTTTTCTAATTTTCAATTTATTTATATTATTTTTCGTTATGTATATACAGTACAGCTTCAGAAACTCGGGCACATATGGGGATATGTGTCGTTAAAACAGTCAACTATAATTGGTCATAGTTGACTATTTTAAGGTTTTCAAATGAATATCTCTTGCTTGTTCGGATAATCTTTTCAACAGTGGAATATCTTGCAGAGAAATGTCATTCTTTTTGGCCCATTGAATGCAAAGTGAAAATGATTTTGCTGCATTTGTATTTTTTAATTTATTTTGCCTAGTAACAACTACTTCATCTTCTTCTTCATGGTCTCCGTTTGCATTTGCCTTGTAGTCCTAATCTTCAATACATTCTATTAAGTCAGTTTCGTTTTCTCCGGTCTTTATTTCCTCTGTCGTTAATTGCCCCGTTCCTTCAATTTTTGTAAAGTTTCGTTAATGTAAAGTTTCGTTAAATCTTCATTTTCCATTGCTTTTGATAAGACTGCCAATGGAGTCTCATCTTCTTCGTTACTTTCAGACCGTGGTTGTAATAACTGTGACCAACTCTTATTTATGTTATTGACGCTAATGCTCTGCCAAGCTCTATTTAAATTTATCACGGCATCCCTCAGGTTGTAATTTTTCAGGATTTTAACGATATCCTCATTTTCCTGAGAAATTACGTTTCGTAGGAGAAGTTTTCGATACATTATCTTAATATTCTGTATCAAATTCTGATCCATAGGTTGGATCAGAGCTGTGCAGTTAGGCGGCAAAAACATCACTTTAAAATTGGGATCAATGCTATTTAATTCCTCTTCGGAATTATGCAATTATCAAGCAGAAGTAAGGCTCTTTCGGTTTATTAACATCCTTCAGATACCATTTAACAGAAGGAATAAAACAGGTCTCAAACCATTCAATAAAAAGATCTTTTGTCATCCATCCTCTAGCGGTTGCTTTATACACGACAGGTAAATGGACGCTTTTGAACGATTTTAGATTGGAAAACTTTCCGATGACTTACAGAGGAACTTGTGAGTTCCTGCAGCATGGCATGAAAGTCACTCTGTCTTTCCAAATTTTTCGTCCAGGAGCAGATTGTTCACTAGCATGAACCCAAGTGTTTCCTGGTAGAACTCTCCAAAAAGCTGCCGTTTCATCAGCGTTATAGATTTGGTCTTTTATCAAATCCATTTCTGCAACGAGTTCCGAAAACTTTTTTGAAACGGAATGACGGCGGCGGGATCACTTGAAACACGTTGCCCGCAATCTTTTAGATATCGTATACCATATCTAGCTTTGAATTTGCACAACCATCCATTACTCGCCAAAAAATCATTTTTACCGGTTAGTTTTTCATATAAAAATTTTGCCTTACTCGTAAAATTTCTGAGGTTATAGGAACGTGTTTTTCCCGCTGTTGTATAAAGTTGTATAAATTTTTTCCATTTTCTGGTTTTCCGCACTACGCAATATTTTCCGTTTACCTGAAATTTACAGACGCTATTATGTAACCAATACATTCATACATATTTTTAAAAAATTCATACGCTGCTATATTAAAAAAAAATTGGCATACCACCCTAAGGGACCTACCTATTCTTTCATATGATATTGCCACAAACTTCCGTATTTGTGATTTCTTTTGTTTAATATCGAATACTGTAGATTTACCAATCTTAAACTGCTCTGAGACTTGTCTTATGCTGCGCCCTTCTTCTAAATTATCCAGGTCGCGATATTTTTCCTGAAAACTTGATCCCATTTTTATAATATAACATAGACAACAAAAGTCACAGATCTACGCGTGTTTATTTAATTAGGAACTCACAGTTGAAGCAGCGTTCATGGCAAATGAAAAATTATGCGACGTTTCACAACCTTATAGGTGCTTACAGTAGTGATATTGCAGTTTTCAACTGCTGTGGCCACATACTGCGCAACACCTTGGCGTTATAAAAGTATGCATAAGTATACACAAGTCAACACAATAAATACATGTATGTATAACTTAAACCAAACTGAGAACCGAATTTTGCTAGCGTGTTACATGTTAAATGAGAAGCTGACTAGATGTTAGACTAAACAACGGATGCATGACGACTTACAAGAACCAAAAGGGTGCGGACGTCCGAGTTATAAGGAAATTACTATCAGTTACAATAACACTTCGTGAACGTATGTGTTATTGAAGCTTGGGTCACTAAAAC
>WYDF02264040.1:0-32847 GCA_009867245.2 Adranes taylori
TTCATATACCTATACGTATTACATACGTATATGGTATATGAAAGATAAAAATATAGTCATCTTCAATAAAGATTAAGTAATGTTTAAAACTTATTGTTTAAAATTTACATTGAAATAAAATAATTTGAATAAAAAACACCAACTGATTATTAAAGAATATAAAATCAACAGATATAAAATGAATTGTGCATTTTTTGTAAAATTGTTTGAATGATTAATAAATAATGTTATTATTTGTCAACATAAATCTTGTATTTGTCAACTAACATAAGACTTAAAATGTTAAACGACGCACATGAACTAAAGATACGCCCAACAGGTCATAAATGGAAAAGCAACAATATAATAACAGGCTGGTCCACAAATGAGTACTGAGACATTTATTCGACGTCTATTTTCGACGATATTACTAAATTTTGTATATGTGCTAAATTTTCTGGAATATTTGGAAACACTGGTTTTGTGTCACTTTAAAGTTTAATATTTGTTTATATTAAAAGTGTTTTGATATCTCTATAATATTGCAAACACAAATATATTTTTGGAATATGTAGCTTATCAGTGGTGGCTAGTGCATTAGAGCACATGTGCACGTGAACATCCATATAAAATAAAAACAAATACAGAAAAAATAATTATTAATTTTAAATGTTTTAAATTTTCATATTGTCTTTTGCTATTAGAACTCCAGCTACGTATCAGATTGCCGAGAGAATAATAAAATGCTTATATGCATATTGTTATGTCTACTGGCATAGGTAGCACGAAGAATTTGTGAACTTCTGTTTACATGCAACATCTGAAGTTTTGCAATTGAATCACCTGATTGATCTAAAATAACATGCAATTTTATATGAAGAAAGTGCATAATTTATTTGTGAGCGCGTTGCGTGTGTGACTGTGTCCGCAGAGGAATTAATTAATAATATAAGTCATTTTTACCATAGTTCGTAAATATAAAAAACAGAAGAATGGATTTTCTATATAAATAATGTTTTTTTAATAATATATTTTCAAAAACAATAGAATGTGGGAAAAATATAATATCTTATTATTGTTATTAATTTTGTTTAATAACAACTGTCATAATCAAGTCCGAAAGACCCGAAAACTACTGACCGACCGCATTATAAATTACAAAAACGGTGCAGTTTTTTTCGATCTTAATCCCACGACTTTTAGAATTACGTAATGATAAGTGCTGATGAGTGCTCTTTTGACTTTGAGTATTGCTTTTATCCTCTAATTGTAAATAATTTACAGATAGTTCATTAATTTAAACAATTAACACACGTAGACTAATGAGGGCGGTGGACTGTTTACTATACAAAACAGAAATTCGTCTGTCGCGTAACATCAATAGTTGCAATCCAATATTAGATAAACGTCTAATATATACTACGTCTAATATTGTTTAAACGATTATAGTACAATGAACACCGATTCAAAATTTTCACGGGCTGCCACTGTACCTTATGACAGTCGACAAATGTACGCTATTTTTGGAAGTTATATAAATCTACAGTAAGAAGAGTAATCGACTTCGAATTTTTAATTTTCCCCATCGAACTTAGATGATTTTCAAGTATTTATTAGTTCGTACCTATAAATTTAATATTTCTCAGAACAATATAGTACACAATTTAAATATAAAACAAATTATACACGATTCTTCCTATTTTAGTTCTTTTATTTAACCTCTCGTTCTCTTTATTCTTGCCATTCGTTATTTTTCTAACATATCTTTCTCCTTCCATTATTTTCAATATCCTTTTCATTTCTCCCATCCACTCTGCCAAGTAGAGATAAGGATCACTTGCGCAAGTAATAAACATACAGTACCGTCTATTGACGTATTTCTTTTTTAACAAACTATACATCATGGGAGATTAGAACGATTTAGGTGCATATGACAGTTGTAAAAAGGCGGTGTCAACTCTAAATAAGCGTAATCTGGCTCGTTATACATCATGCCTGCCAGCGTTGTCATTTACGTCATTTTGACGTAAATTACACCTCACATATCATCATCTCCATTATCTAATCTTTAATTCTTTTATTTTCACTCATAACAACATTTCACTACCCTTTCCGTGTATTTACTATCTTCAGTGTAAAACTAGGCGGTTAGTAGCAGAAGAAGAGGGACGCCAAACGTCTGGCATATCAAATGAGCAGAGATGAACGTGACAGGACACCTCTTCCTTCCAACACATCCTGTTCTTGAAACGTACCGGAAGACACGTACCTGTTCTTTCCACTCCACCGAAGCAGAAAGAAGAACCAACGACATGCCCCGGATTACCCCCCACACTCGGCAAAGGTTGGCTATATAAAGTAACGCGCGAAGAGCATCATTGACGCCTGTTTCGTTATTACTGCCGCGACAGCGAATAAATCCATCATCACCACAAATTCATTTTTCTACGTCATAAAAATTTCATCGCATCTTCAGTAATACATTTCACAACATTTTCTACGTCTTTATCATGTCACTTGGTTGGAGCTACTACCTTCAACATCTGCGTTAAACATTCACCCATTCAATTCTACCGACAGACACTCTGGAGAAGCCGACGAAAAAGCCAAAAATCCAATCAGAAGATAAATTAATTACTAAAAATCAAATTATCTTATGCTCCTCTGCGGTGAACAGATAAACGCACAGTTTGATATGGGCAACTCCGATAGGGATTTCCATAAGAACGTTCCGACATGCCATACTTTTTCTCTTCAATAAAAATATTTAATAGAAACTCCTGCAGACTTTAATCTTGCTTACAATTTATTATATCTAGTTTTAAATAGTATGATCAATTAAAAGACTATACACAGATGACATAAAATTTGATTGAAATTTTGGATACTCATTGGTCTTTGAGGAAGGTATGAGAGCGGATTTTTAGAACTTCGACCCCATAAGGGGTTAAAGTTTTAGGCTATTTCGGAAACGGTTAAACGTAGAAGGTTGTAATTTGGCTGAAAGACTCTTTGTTGAAATCTATTGGACACATGTAAGATGAAATTTAGATTTTCAGTTCTTGAAGGGTTAAAAACTGGGGTGGAAAGTGTATAAGACATAAATTAAAATTACCGTATCTCAGAAACCAATTAGCTTAGGAAATTGCTATTCGGCAAGAATATTGTACGTTAAAATCCATTTGACACGTTTAAAACGAAATTTTGATTTTCAGTTTTTGAAGGGTTAAAAACTGAGGTTCAAAGGTGTATAAAAAAAAAATTAAATTACCGTATAACCAATTAGCTTAAGAAGTTGCAATTTGGCAAGAATATTCTTCGTTAAAATCCCTTAGACGCGGGGGTCGTATTGAGCAAAAATTTAAATTATTTAATTTCAGAAACCAATAAACTTAGAAAGTTGCAACTTGGCATAAATATTCTTACGGACAGTAGAGTACATCAACTTCTACACCGTTCAACTGATGGCCATAAAAATGGATATAGATGACCGCGACAATGATATTCATCCGGCGCGGCTGCAGGCCTCGGCAATACAGACAGCAGAGCTGGCCGGCCTGCATTGCCGCAGGCCGCGGCTATGCTGACAGAAGAGCTGTCGTTGATATGATATACGTTGATACGTAGATATTTACAATATCGCAAGCCAAGCTGCGACGGGACTTGCTAGTTTAACATACACAAACAGTTTTACCAAAGTTTATAAACATTTCATTTATAATAAGCATACGCTTTCGCAGCTTAATAACAACTTAATGTTTTTGTTTTTTTTTTCTTTCCTTGTGTGGAGAAAACAGATCGTCGTTATGTTTTGCTATGTAACTATAAATATTTCTCGCGAAAATTTCCTGATTTAAACACCGTAATTTTGTCATCTTAATTATCAACTGCTGATTATTATTTGATTCACTTATTTAACTAATTTCTAATGAATTAAAGTAATGTTCCGCGCCTATATTTTTTCTTAGGATTATATTATTGTTTTATTCGTTTATAGTTTATCGGATGCTATGTACAATATACCGATAACAACTCATTCTGAACCCACTTTCCCTGTTCTCTCTTTCAGTGTTCCCACATTCTCTGTGCTGGTCTAAATACTTTCCGCAGTAGCCTTTTTTCCCCATCAAATATAATACATTTTTTTTTATTTTGCCATTTTCTTAATCCCGTTAACCCATAATTAAACCTATTTAATTTTTGTATTAGTATTACCAAGACGTGGATTTATCAACCCGAATTATTCTTCTTAAATAAACACAATACACTTTCCATTGGAGTTTGAATAGGAGTTCGATTAGCGCTATGAAGGAGAGGGTAATGAGAATGGATCAACTGCATGTAAAGTACAGAAATATGAATGGAACAAAAATGAGATGGTGAGGTGTAAAGGAAGGTTAAAGGAAATAAAATGGGAAAGTATGGATGGACTAAGGGGTATTATAGAAGCGAAAAAAAAAACAGTTTAAGAATTAGAGAAATTCAAGAGGGAGGAATATGATGAAGCAAGAAGTAAATGGAAATAAAGAGAAAAAATACAAAGTAAGAAAAGAGGTGGAAGAAAAGGAGGAAGTACATAGATTAAAAAGAGGGTGATGTATCGACATAGTTAAAATAGAAAGATATAGCGGGGAACAAAAAATAAGAGATAAAAGTAAATACTAAGAAAAAACTATAGAAGAGAGGTTGAAGAAGAAAAGAGAGTGATGTGGAACGTGCAAAATCTGATGGGATGCCAGTAGAAAGTGCATGAATAAAGAGAAATAGTACCAGTATATAAAAGGGAGGATAAGTTGGAGTTAGATAGTCATGGGGGAGTGATTATCATGAACGGATTGTATAGAGTGTTTGTGGAGATAAGAAAGTTGGAGAAAGAGCTAATAGATAATAAGGGACATGAGCGGCTCCACGGACCATGAAAGGGATGAAAGATCGTAACATACAACTATGTTTTATTGATACTTGTTTTGCAATGTTTTACTTGTCTTTAAACATAGTTGACAATTAAGTTTAGCATTAAACAACCATTCCAGGGGAGTTATGCTCTCTATGACCCCCCCCTCCCCCTTGGAGCCCCCATGATAAGGGATGATAAAAAATGTAGCCCGAATTTGTAAGGGGTAGAAGTACTGCGTATAATGTGGTAACAAAAAATTATACAAATATAATAATCTCAGTTTAGAACTTAAGGTATTTGAAACTTAATTGAAAAATATTTTTCTATCTTCCAGAAATGATTTCTGGTACTTGCATTTTTCTAGCCTAATTGAGATGCCATCTCATTGCACAAATTTCTATTTGCAGCAATGCTTCAGCTGTTTTTATTGCTTTATATCGGCCCCATATGCGACATTCCTTCTAAGTCCTGTGTAAGTTTTATTACAGCTACATTTAACCAAGGATTTTGAATATGTTTTATTACAGTTACAAATTGTTCTATTACTGATTTAATTTTTAACAAATTTTATAATCAATATGAAAATAAGAAGTGAATTACCTATACCTAGAAGAGCCAATATTCAGGCTTTGTTTAAACGGTTGTAAATCATATATGTAAGACGTAGATGGATAGATGGAATGATAATGATAAATTATATTTTGGGCTTCTATGCGCTAGGACCTTACTCGTAACAAAGTTGCTGCTGCTACAGCAGGTATTATAGATAGCATAGAATCACGTATAGCTGAGGGTGCGAAGGCGTGTTTATAGCAAAGGTAGCACCGCCCTGCAATGTTGTAGATAGATACGTTGTCATAGTAATAACGGACAACAAAACATGTTTCTTTCGTTAACATAATTCGCGATACATCCTCTACGGCATGATCTGCATTGTTCTTCTCAGCATGATTAAGGCATTTTATAATTTTCTTTCTGATTAGAAGTTACACTGGAACACCTAAAAATATAATATAATTGATTAACACCCCCAATATTTATATTCAATCTCTGTTATCATATGATCAATAGAAAACTTATAAAGTATTACCGATTACATTTTTGGATCTATTAAAGTTAGATCCCACATGCTGGATATTGTTTAAAAAACACCGGAGGCCTATCATAATATATAAAATATACAAAGGCTTATTAAAAAGTTTCTATTTTACATTTTTTATTGCTCCAAATAGAGCAATATATTCAAGTGCTCACATAATCAAAATTGAGGTCTCTTCGTCTAATTTTTCGTCCCTAAGTTTCATTTTACTCTGCCATGAGGAAGAAAGAGGGAAGAAGAGGGATAGTAGGAAGAAAAGTAGAAAGGTGTAACATTAACTTAAGTGAATGGAACGAGAAATGTAGGAAAGACGGGTTCGTAAAGCACAATGGGGGAATGGTAGATAGGGAGAAAGAAAGGGGAATGGAGAGGTCGGAATTGAGTGATATGAGGGATATCATATCACTCTATGAGTGATATGAGGGAAATCAGAAGAGATTGAAAAAGGATGGAGCGGCTGGGCCGAATAAAATAGCAGTGAATGAATAGGAGTATTTGGATGAGAATGGAATGTGTGCGTTAGGTAGGAGTATGAAAAAGACGAAAAGGTACCGGATGAATGGAAAAAAGGTGAAATTGTGCCAGTGTATAAGAGAGGAAACAGAATGGATCAATAGTTATAGGGGAGTGACTATAATGGATGGATTGTATAGGTTGTACGCGAGGGTCGTAAATAGAAGATTGGAAGTGAAAATTAGAGAAAAGGGAATATTGTCTCACACGCAGAATGGTTTTATTAGAGGTAGGGGGACTGCGGACAATATACTCACTATAAATTACATAATAAATAGAGAGATTGGAAAAAAAGTTATACCTTCTATTTGTTGACCTGAAAGCCGCGTTCAATAGGATTGTAAGGGAAAGACTCTGGGAGAGAATGGAGAGGGTAGGGGTAGAGGGTAGGGGTGAAAGGATATTTGGATAAGAAGGGACAGTTAATGAACGTGGAGAAAACGAAAGTAATGGTATGCAAGAAGGGTGGTAGGGATGGCGGAAATGAGAAGTTTGATATAGGAGGAATACAAATTGAAAGAGCAAAGATTTATAAGTTTTTAGGTATTACGTTGGCGTCTTTAAAAGAAAATTTGGAATGGTAATTATGAAAGCAAGGGCAGTAAGTTAGAGAATGAGAATTGTATGGGAAAGAACATTTAGGGAGTCGAGAGAATGTGCTGGATGTATGTGTGAACAGTGTTATTATGTACGGGGCGGAAGTATGACCGAATGAGAAAAGGGAGAAAATAGAATGAATGCAAGTGGGATGCTTAAAAAGAATATTGGGACTAGAAAGGAGTACAAGAAGTGAGATTGTTATGCAAGAGGTAGGAAAATTCAAATGTTGGATTGAAGGAGTGAAAAGAATGATTAAGTTTGAAGGGAAGGTATTGAGAGATGAAGGTTGTAGGTTAGTTCGGGAAGTATACATGGAAGGAATGCTGAAAAGACATTATGAAAGATGTGAGAATGAGTAGAATGAAGCTGAATTGGAGAATCGGATAGTCAATGGAAAGGTGGTATGAGAAGATAATGGGAGGGAATGATGCGGGGAATGAGATTGTGGAAAGGATGAAAGACGTAGAAAGGCAAGAGTGATTTAGAATCATAGGTGAGAGTAGATATAATTGTAGGTATATGAGGATAAAGGAAAAGGAAGCAATGGCAAAATATCTATTATCAGATATGAGAGTCCAAGATAAAAGAGTAATTGCTAGGTTTAGATGCGGGAATGAGGAGAGAGGAAATAAGTACTGGATGAATATAAAGAATGTGTAGGTTTTGTGGAATGAAAGAAGAAAAGTGGATTCACTGGTTTAAGGAATGTGAGGGAATTTAATGCAATGAAAAAGAAAGGGATGAAGAGGAAAACTGGAGGGCAAGTCTAGGACAGGAGGATATGGGGTTAGGAATAATAGAGAGTTAGGAGTGAAATACGTGAGAGAAACTAAAAGAAAGAAAAAAGGGAGAAAAGGAAAAATGGAGATTGGGTAAGGGATTGGGAAAAAGGGAGGTTATAAATGGAAACTGGAATAAGGAAAGGAAGGAGAAGGAGGGGCAAGTTGAATGAGAGTGAAGATAGTTAGGAAGATAAGAGAAGTAAGGGGTATATTGTGCTAGATTAGGATAAAAGTTGCAGGATACCCTCTCCTTTTCCCTTGACGTGATATAGGGTGTAGAATAATTTATAATTTGAGATTAGGTATTTTTTTTTGGAATACGTTGTTTGGTTAATTTATATATAATTGTGAGTGTTTAATTTATAAGTAGGGAAGATATATGAAGTTTATTATAAATGTGTTAAGTATACTGTGTATAGGCCAATAAAGGACCTTGAAAAATAATTCCATTTTCTGAAATATTTCGATTGGTATAAATGTAGGAAAAGGTAGTGTGGCGAACATATAGAAGACTAAAGGACCTCAATTTTGCCAATGTGAATAACTAAATACACTGAACATATTTTGCGCAATAAAAAAATTCTAAAAACCTTTTAATAGCACCCTGTATATTTTTATATATTATGAAAGCCATTTTGATTCTTTTTAAAATAATATCAAACATGAGGGATCCAAATTGAATAGTTCCAAAGATATCGGCTCTAATATCATAATATTTTTCCATGCGTCACCATGGTAACCGTAAATATACGTATCAACACGCGCAATAGCTGATTTTGTTGGAACTTCTTTACTAAATATCAATTATATTATTAGTTAATTAAAATATTAGTGAATTAATTTAATATTAATATTGCAATTCTAAATTTGCATAATTATTTTTTTTTCAGATTGCGGCCTTACACGGAAAACACAAAGCCATCCAAGAAGTGCTAGTTTCTCCTAGAATTTATGACTGCTATAGAAATGAAAATTGAGAAGCATTGTGTCAAAAAACTTTTAAAAATATAACAACAAAAAACTTTAAATCATTAATTAGCTTTTAAAAACGAACATTTCGTTTAGAACGAATAATATTAAAGTGAAAATATTTTGTTAGTACAATTAATATTGATTGAAGTGAAATTTTAAAAGAAGCTACCTAATTATATTTTAAGTGTAGTAGTGATATAATTTATTTAATGTTCGCTGGAAATTGTGATTTTATTTTTAGTGCATTTAATGCGTCCTTCCAATTGTTATTCACGGATTACTAGAATTTGCGGAGAATGCGACTATAACATATGTCAATATTAAAAGGTAATTTGTCACACACACACACACACACACACACACACACACCCACACAGTCAGAGCCAGTCATCATTTGAAAAATCATAAAATCGCTTCAGGGGACCTCAACACGTGAAGATCTGATAAAATTGGGATACGTGAAGACATTGGTGGGGTGGTAGCACAGTTCCCTCTAAGCTACGCGGATGCGTGGCTGCGCATAGATTTTCAAAACTTTTTTGCATTTTGCGGAATCAAAGTTCTGTATTTTGTATTTGTATTCTGTGCACAAATTTTAATACTTTTATAAGATACTTTTGCATCGCGCATTGGAAACAAACATTAGCGAGCGCATTGGTTGGTAGATGGTTCTCTCAGTTTCCTAGACGTTTATCTTTCATTGGAATTTTCTTTAGAAAACCCATCAAAATTCGTCCAGTTGATCCTTAGATCACTGCACATTTATACTGTCATACGCATACACGCAAGACTTTTTTTAGACGTTTAAATATAATTTATTGTTAAATGTTTTGTATTTACAGTTAATGTTATTAATAACCCATATTATGAATCATTCTTATATCATCAACTGTTTTTAATTACCTGGAGTGATTGATGTTACAATTTAACCTATATACAGGGTGTTTTTTACTAACTTTGCGATCCATTTTATGAAAAAGTTTCGCTGTAGTCAAGTGAGTCAAGATCAGCCGAAGGCCGCGGCAAAGCTGACAGCTGAACTGTCCGCGCCGTAGGCAAATACGAGGAAAAAGTGAGTCAATAGTGGCCGTAGGCCACGGCAAAGCGCAGATCAAAGCTGCCCGCGCCGTAGATAAGTACGGGAACCGGGGGTTCCATGGGTAGGTGATTTATAGATTACGCTAGTTTTATTTAATTTATCCTAAACAGCTATTGTACAAATTGAAGTAAATAGATGAGTTATAAAGTTACAGCCAAAATTAAAAGGTTCAAGTTTTGTTTTATTTAAAATATAATACAACGAATGACTTCCAGTATATGAAAGGTGGGGTGGCGATCACGTCCACGATTTTTTTGACTATGAGACATCAAAGAAGACAAATGACTAAGCAGCAGTTGGCAACATGTAATACGAGAACTCCAAGTAAAGCCGAACACTTAGAAAATCTGAAGTACTGAAGTACACACTGGAGCAGATCAAGCGGGATGTTTTCTAAAACAAGATGAGCAGGCGAATCACTTACATCAAAATGACTTTAGATTCCGGATACCTGTTCTTTCAAAATAACAGAGACAAATTGGTAAATTACCCACATTGGAATTATTTTAATGAATCGTGAAATAAAGAACTGAGTGGAAAAACCCAAAATGCCATATGCTCCTATAAATGCATCAAGGTTTTATGAGAGAGAAAAAAAATGATGACGATTTCACGCAGTACTCAGGTTCAAAAGAACGAGACAGAAAGTGATCATCGGATATTTTAATGCTAAACTTTGTCGAAAACTTGACTTACACCCAGCTAATATTGGCATGTTTGGACTAAGTAATAGAAACCCGCGAAGACAACTTGAAAAATACTATATAGACTATACAACCACATGAAAGGAAGTTGTGCGTCAAGACAGCGTGCTTAACTCTTGTGAGCGACTTATAAGCGCGAGGTTAACTTAAAGAGACAGAAATAAGTCCGCAAACCATGATTTACGACCGCCCAAGAATTGAAACCGAGTGCCAAAACATTCCAAATTGGACGTTGAAACTGGCTAAAGAATTAAACAAATATCGAAAGACTTTGAGAGAGCTACGAGTACAATCTAAAGGTCAAAAGTATTATCGCGGTTTAGCGATGAATGACACGTCTGACAGATAAGCGAAAGCACACACTACGAGACTCACCGCAATGCAGAAAGAAAACGAAGAGCACACAAAAGGCTTTAAGAAGAGTTGCACAAAAGAGCATTAATTTTATTAATGTATAATATGTGTGCAAAATTTCAGCCTACTCGTTTTAAAACGGAATTTCTGAATGAAAACAAAAGATTCATTTCTGCCATATTCGATATAGATAAAAAAATGTATAAAACGTCTGGGCTCAAAAATCGTGTGTATCTGTACATCAGAAATCCAAAATAACGTGCAGTAATAAATCATAGGTTTCTGCAAGAAAGTCCCATAGACACGCCTTGAATAATAAATTCCGTAGGCATGCATTTTAAATAATTTAATATTACATTAACAAATGAAATTGTTAGTGTTTCACCTATCAAAACTAAAGTTGGGAATTTGTTAACATAATATAAAGCAATTTTGTGTTATTTAATATTACTTCCAGTTTCTCTAAAAATGGCTTCAACTTTAAAATTTTCTTACACTTTTCCAATTGCTGTATGTATGTTGCGATGATTGTTTTTAAACGAATCAAATTTGATGGGTAAGTGCATAAAATTGTTGAGGAGTAAAAAACTGATCTATTCTGATCTGGTTGAAAATGGCAAAAATCCGTCACTTTAAATTTTTCAAAAATTCAGTGTTGAATTTAAGGAAAGTTACACAGAGCTTGGTCAGAGCATGTTTAAATAATGTCAGATAAATGGAGTTTAATTAAAGTATAAAAAAGAATTCTTAAATTATATCACCGGTATAGAGATAATCACCGAAGGTAATTTAAATAAATAAATTTCGCGATTTTATTACTTAAAAATTTTGTCTAGAAACAAATTTGCTTAGATATTTATGTTGATGTTGATACTATAATAAATATAGTGAATTAAGACATGAAATAAAGGAAACAGCACAATAAAACATAAACAACTTCTAGTGACTCATCATTTTTAATGCAAACGTTCTTCCTATTACGAGTAGATTGAACGCCAGTTTTTATTTCTGCCGTGGTAAAGTTTGGTTTTTAAAAGATCATTAAAAGGAATGTGATAGGAATGTCCTCCCTATTAGGGTTATCGAATTTGAATTGAATGGAATTGCTTGTCGAATTCTTTCCACCATATTGTTCCGAATAGTACGACGAACCTATCTTGAACCGAGCCACACACAAACTCCTTGTATTGCGTTCGTATGATTTTTTTTACAATGAACTTAATGCAAGCCAAAGAAGAGGTACAGCTACCTCCTATACGAGCAAACCGTAGTATACATTTAGTTGGCTGGTTGACAAATGTTTTCACGAAAGAAGTATAATGTTTGCCGTGACCATGTTAGCAAGTTCTTAATAAAGCGGTATCATCCTTTTTAGTTATCATTTAGTTGGGTGTTCAGTAATTTAGTTGTTTGTCCAGCCGATACATTCTCACGAAGAGAATATAGCTATGGTTGTGATGAGTAGCGCTTTTATCAGTTTAAATTAAAAAAAAAACGAAAAGGCAGCGACCAACCTAATTTCCCAGCAAGAAAAAGTCTTCTTTCAAATTATTTTTGTAATGATTTACGAGTTTTACATTTTGTTCTAATCTTTTTATTTTGTATACATCGATGAGTTCTAAAATCTGGTCTTCCATCCACTGGCACATAATTAATCCTTCCTTTTTAAATAGTTAGACAAAATTGCAGACATACAATAAAATACAAAATGACATATAAATTCCGTTTTAAATTACAAATACATAATTACCAATATAATAATAAGTAATTTGTGTTCGTCGTAAAAACCGACACTCGATGGATTGCAACGAGCGGTTACTGCTTTCGTCTGTTTGGCGCTCGCAACACCGTATACACCAGAGATTTATAGGTTCACGAGCTGTACGTATACGGCTTGGCTCGCAAGTCTATACGACGCATTAGATATGTGAACACGCACAATGATAAGTGGGTACAGCAAGAGAAAGAACAGAGCATAATCATTTTTGGCGATTGGTGGTCGCCATGTGCCCCGCGAGTGAAAGATAAATTCAATTTTGGCAAGTGACACGCAAAAAGGTTGCTCACCCATTGTTTAAAAGAAATGTATGTGTTATTTAATTATAAGTTCAATATAGTATATGTGTCAAAAATTGAAATTAATTCGTTGTAATAATTTTGCGCCCAGCAATAATTTTTCTCCAAATTTTTTAGTAATACCCTGTATATTTTTACAGATTTTGATAGCATTTATGATTTTATTTAAAACGCTACACAACATGATGGGTTTGTCTTCAACAGTTTTCTAAACATAGCCAACAATAATGGCTATTAGAATCTACTCAAAAGTATTACTCAAAAGTTTTGTAAGTAGTATGTAAGCAGTATCTTTCCAGGCATTCTTTCAAGGCTATATTATTTCAACCTTCAAGTGTCCGTTTTTTTAAACTCTCTTAATCGTTAGAAAAATGAAATTATCTTTCAACACAAAAAACTTTAAAAAGTATATAAACTGTTTTTGAGAAAATGGGTCGCAAATTTTTTGTATATGCAAAAGTAATAATTTACATAGTCAAAGCCGTATACATGTAAAATCTGTAAAATATACCAGGTATTACTAAAAAGTTTTGAAAAAAATATTGCTCAATGTAAAACGCAACGAATTAATATCATTTTCTGTCACGTGAACTATATTTTATTTATAATTTAATAACATATACAGTTTATTAAATAATTTCACTTTTAATCTTTTAAACTTAGATGTTTAAAAATTAAACATCTAAGTTTTAAAGATTCAAGTGAAATTACCATATATACCATATACGTACGAACTACGTATAGGTATAAGAAAGATATAGTATTCATGCCTTGAGAATTTTTTTAATTTTACCATAGTACGCCTCTTGTATTCAAAACACTGCAATCCTTTCAAACATAATTCAAAGAGGGGGTCATAAGGAACAATTTACCGCAAAAATATTTTCAAAAACATTTTTTGATGTACGGATGTATGTTCCAGAATAACTTCTACCCTATTGGACCCATTTGAATTAAATTTGGTAGACAGGTGCAGACTGATTTCCTTTTTTTTTTATAAATCCAATATGGCGGAAATGTACTATTTTTATCGCGCCAAATTCTCTCAAACATTTACTATTCAAACTAGGAGGCTGAAATTTTTCATACATATAGTACCTTGTATTCTTCATCGAAAAAAAGGTAGCCAAGTCTTACAGAACGCGGCAACATCGCGTTCTCAAACTATAAAAGATCGTTCGAATAAACTTTATTCTATAGACTACCAAAAGCCCCTTCAATTTAATTTTAATTATTTTTTTCTAAAATTAAAATTAAAGTTGGAAAAATGAAACTTGGGAAAGTTATGTAAGACAAGGGAACCCAATTTTGCCTCTTTGAACATTTGAATATACCGAAGCGATTTTGAGCAATACATTTTTTTTCAAAAACTTTAGTGACACTCTGTATGTTATCTTATATTTTGGTAACCCTTGTGATTTGCTTTACAATGATACCACATGTGATCGGTCTAACTCTTATAGTTCCAAATATATAAGCCCTAAAAATTCTTCATTTGTTATTACGGTAACAAATTATTATCAATAATAATACATATGTTATGTATTGACGCATAGCATACAATGCACGTAATCGACAATTGTTTTTGTTTTTCATATTTGTCGTCCATCTATTGGTTTTTATTTTATCACGGTCATATGCCATATATTTTTAAATGATACAAAAGACGATTGGTTGTAATTTGTATTACATCATATTGGAGCTTCGCTCCAATATAAAATATAGATTTAAAACACAAATAATTCAAAACAAATTAAATACTGCCAGGGTTGGAATAAAAAATTAATTATCCAAAAAAATATGCCAGAGCTATACAATTTTTTTTTGAGTTTGATAAATTTCATAAAAGTTATTTGAAAAATAAAAAAATACATAAACATATAAACATATATCAAAATTCAGTTTCCGAATGTTCATGATTTGGCTCGAGATTTGATTAGAGTGCCGCGATTAGATATTTTGCATTCGAATACAAAAGTGTTTATATAGTAAAATGGCGGTTCTCAGGGTTGAACAATTTGTGGTTTCAGATTTAATTAGAGTGCCGAGATTAGATTTTTTGGATTCGAATGCAAGAATATGTATATAGTAAAATGGCGGCCTTCAGGATTGGGCAATTTGTGGTTAGAGATTTGATTAGAATGCCGAGATTAGATTTTTTGGTTAGGGATTTGAGTTTTTGGTTCAGGATTTGATTAGAGTGGCGAGATTCGAATTATTGGTTCAGGGTTGTGTAATGTTTGGCCCGAGAATCAATATTTTGATTTGAGTTTCGGTTTTATGAATATGGATTAGATTTTTTGGTTTGAGATATGAGAATGCGAGTTTTTGGTTCAGGAAAATGCAGTTTTTGGCTCGGGATTCGATACAAATATGCCAAGTTACAGGAAACATTATTTTACGTTGTATGAGACGTATAGGCTATGCTTTTGCAATTGAATAAATTTTATTATTAGCAGGTGCACATTATAATTTTGGGAGGGGTTGAAAATGATTATTTTATTGTGAAATTCAGTATGAAAATTAGAAGACTGAAATTTCGCTGGCATATAGTATATTCTATTATGGGTCGAATGAAAGTAGTGCCATCCCTACAAGTGGTATAGAACGCGACTTTGCTACATTAAAAATATTACTATCTTTTTGATATATAACTATAAAAGATAGGACATTTGAAGAAACTTTACTATAAAGACTACTAAAAGCTCGTTCAATTTTATTTGAAACATTTTTTTCTAAAATTATAATTTAACATTGATACAGGATATTTTTTGTTTTGTAGTTTGCGATTCGTTTACTTGAAACCGGCTATTATACTACATTACATATCTCGGTTCGTATGAAAGTTGAAAAACTTGTGGAAGTGTAAGATCCAGGAACCTCAATTTGATGCAAAGCGAACACGAAGAAAAGTGAGTGAAAAGCGGTAGTGGGGAAAGTTAAGTCAAAAACGACAGCAGACCGTGACAAAGCGGACGAATTCGTAACGCCAAGGTAGTCCAGCGTGTTCACACAATATGTGGACTGGGGGATTCATGGGTAGGGGACCGGGGGATTTATAGGTTAGACTAATCTTGTTTAGTTTACCCTAAACCCTATTGTGCTAATTGAATTGAATAGACGTCTTAAAAGGTGACAATCAAAACTAAAACGTTCAACTTTTGTTTCGTTATACAGGATATAACAAAACGTAGGACTTCCAGTATATGAAAGATGGGGTGGCGATCACGTCCACGATTTTTTTTAATTTTGTTGGTAGAGTAATGTGTTTCAAATACTTAACAATGTCACGTCCTATTGAAGGCAAACAAATGGAACTAATTTCATTCGGTGTAGAGTGCAAAGTGCTGTACGTGTGCAAAATTTCAGCCTCTTATTGTTTCAATTTGCTTGAATGTAAAATAAACAGATTTGAACAAAAAATCCTTTTCATATTATAAAACACTAAAAATAACTTGATAATTAAAAATTTGCTAGAAATAAGAAATAGTACTCCATTGGTGTATGACTGTCACAGCTTTTAACAGCTGATAGGTCTTCCTCTAATTAAGCTGTATATGTACGCCAAAGAATCACGACGAATCACGAATAGGATTACCACCTTCAAGCTGTTGTTACGAGGGTTATTGATGGTACCTTAGCATGACAGAGTACACATTTTGCTTTCAAATAGTATTTGATCGTCTTTCGTATACCTTTAGTTTTGGTATAACTAAAAGTATACGAGGGGCGATCAGTAATAACGAAATTAAATAGTACATACTATTTCAAACAATGTGTACTTTTTCATCGTAAGGTACTATCAGCAGTCCTTTTAACAAATGTTTTAAAAAGGTAGCCCTGGTTATGTCGTGATTCTTTGACGTGGATATATAGGTGACTTAAGGAGCCTGCACACTATCAATTTGATTGATTAATAAAATGGTGTTAATATTATTGAAGGGACTTTACCATGAAAAAGTAGACATTTTGGTTTAAAATAGATATTTTCATTATATTTGATCATCCCTCGTACATCTTTAGGTATACCATTATTTGATATATTTATTACTCATGGATCGATGACGATGATATGTACGAAGGGCGAGCAACACGATTCACCTCAACAGAAACAGCAATCCGTCTCGTATAACAATGTGGTGCAATGCCACTGGCCTCACAATGTCAGAAAGTTTAGTACAGCCAGAAAGAACTAAACCATACAGGGATCTCTAAACAGTAAAAGAGAAGAAAGAAACCACGATGCAAAAACATTCAAGCCAAGGGCGGTCAACTACCGCAAAAATAATTGCATGCATATGCGTAGCGTTACGCATACAGACAGTATTCTCGTGGTCTAATCAGTTGTATAGTGCAATGTAGGATATATTCTACCCAAGTATTTATCGCATGTATGCATTATTATTATTACATGTAATTCAAAACAGAACAGAACAGAACGTTACACGTACTAGACACAATGTTGCCATATTGAATTCAACAACGCAAGTCCTTGTATGAAGCATCATCATCCATCAATACTACAACTGCGACTTTTTGAAAAATTGTAATTCCGATCTGGCCCGACTATTGCTATATAAGTTTAAGAAATTATGGTAATGTATAGTACTAATCCGGCCCGGCCCGAGCCCGAATACTGAGCCGACTTCATTGTTATATGTACTTACCTGAACGAACCTGGCTGCAGAACCAGCCCGCTCTGACCCGACCCACTCCTCGATTCACTTTCATACTTTAGTTGAACCCGAAAATATTTGTTGGACGCTGCCAATCAAATATTTAGTCATATAATTTTTTCCGTATTTAGTACGGTCCAGCCATTATCAATGTTTATACATTCAATGTAGATTACAATAAAGACTTTTTAAGATATAGAGGTCCGTCTGTAGAGAATCACTAAAGATCACCAATTATCATTCAGGAAACTTCTTTGTTAAATAAAAAAATAATTGGGTGAAACATTTTTCTACTGCGGGGAGACCAAGTTTCACCACTGTTCACTGCCAATGAAGTGGGGCCTAAAATAGGCAAACAAAACGAAATAAAACAAACTAAATTCAGAAATGCATTTTTTATCCTCCTTTCCTCCTTAATAGGAATAATCATTTCTATTATTCCTATCTATTTTATACCTCCTCCTAAACACTAATATTATCAGCTAAGTCCCTTTCTTTCTATGTCCATACAATGTTCCAATATTCCTCAACCCAGTGCTCCCATTTATCTTCATTTCTCCCACAAATCCTATATACTTTTTCACTTTTACCCAACCAGGCAGTATCAATTACCTCTTTTCTCACCCCCACATCTGAAATGCGCTATTATTTGTTTTCTCTCCATACTCACTTTATCCATCATGTATTCGTGTCGTCTCCACTTTTCTTGCATTTCCACATTATTCATCCTTAGTTTTTTACTATCCACAACCTCATCCAGTCCATCATCCTCTTAGTCCATTTGTCCATCGACGATTCTATTCTTTAATATGCGTAGGCAATTTATAAGTTACGCTAGTTTTATTTAATTTACCCTAAACAATTATTGTGCTGATTGAATTTAATAGACAAAGTAACAGTGAAACTAAAAGGTTCAACTTTTGTTTTATGTGAAATATAGTGAAACGAATGACTTCCAGTATATGAAAAATGGGGGTGGCGATTACGTCTACGAATTTTTTTGTCTCAAATACGTATGTTGAAACTATGGGTATGTGAAAGATATAGGATTCATGTTTTGAACATTTTTTTCTATTTAAGCTTAAACACACTTGTATACACATCCACATTAATAAGGAACAATTTATCGCAAAAAGATTTTTTTTAATGTTTTCTTTGTATAAAATGTAAGAGGGTGCGTTTTCAATGCTGTTTGTATGTATGTACGTACATACGGATGTCTGTATGTTCAAAGATTTCTCCTAAACTGCTGGACTGATTTGGATTAAATTTGGTAGGCAGGTGCACAGGATTTTGTTCGTCCAGACATTTGTTCATTTTTTTAAATCCGGAATTGCGCAAATTTCTTTTGTTCAGAAATTCAGTTTTAAAACTAGGAGGCTGAAATGTTGCACAGATATAGTACCCAGTGATGATTTGCTAAAATATGAAATACCGGAACGGAACCTAAACCGTTCCGGAACAACTTTAGGTAAACGAAAAGTTATTTGGATAAATGTAAAGCTTTAGTGTAATAATAACTGAAATTTATATAGACACGTTACAAAAGTTCAGTAAAGCGTTCCGTCTCTTAAAAAGAGTGCCGGAACGTTGTTCCGGTGCGTTCTAACCCCACTGCACCCCTGATAGTACCGTATATGATGCGTCTAGTGAAATTCGTCCCATGTCTCAAATTTAACAAACTTTTCGAAATATCTCAGAAACTATAAAAGATAGATAGGACATTCAAATAAACTTTGTTGTATAGGCTACTTACAGCTTCTTCGATTTTATTTGAAACATTTTATTTCTAAAATCACAATTTCACATATATTCAGACTGTTCTTTGTTTTGCAAATTTTGCAATTAATTTTCTCAAAAACGTCTCCTGTAATTTTTTAAGTATGTTTTGTATTGAACGTTTCTTTAATATTTAAGCGATTAAGCACGAAAAAAACTGACGATTAAAGTTCGGAATTATTTGACCTTGAAAAGATTGCACTTCGTTAAATATCTCTGTTTCTATGAAAGCTGAAACAATGAAACTCGGGGAACATAAGGGAGATATGGGGAACATATCTGAGTTACGTTACATGCTAGTGTTTCATATTTCGAAATGTTTGAAATTAATTTCCATGCTTTTGCAACTCTCTAGCTAGACGAATATAATGTACTTATATGCAGAATGTTTGTTTAACATACGGCAAAACTTCAAGGAGCATTTTCTTGGATTATTTCACGAAAATTTCTAATTGATAATTTTTCAAAAATCGCACCGTTTCAAAGATACATGGTGTTGATTATAATGAATTTCATAACACAAGATTCGAATAATGTGCATATGAGTCAACACGATTAAATATTTTTGCCTGCTGTTTTGTTTCCACCATTTGAATTTCTAAATCGCTTTTACAAGCATTGGCTGAAATCCCCAAACTACTACTCCCACAACGGTTGAGACAAATTTTCAGAAAACAGATTAATGAATTTCCACAAGGATCATGTATGGCCCGAAAAAAATCCACATGAGATACGTGAAGATCGTTTCCAATAGAAGTTTTTATTGAACGTATTTGGACCGGTGTTCCTACCAGAGAGATGTGATGTAGATGCCATGTGCTAGATTGTCATCTACCACTGACAAGAGGAACGTATTGTGATTTATGTATGATTAAACATCGACTCATTTCAGTGTGGTTACTCGTGAGTTTCTAACTATTCGAGAAGGATCTTATTTATGGCCTGTTTTATAAGGATATTTACAAATATAAATGTATTATACTCTAGTGGAAACTGAAGATGACATAAAGAATTGGTTAGTCGATGGATGTAATGTTATAAGCCTTATAGTTTTAACAAACATTGTGTATATAAAATATTTTTAAGGAGTTTCATATAACTAATTTCCATTTATTTTGCCGTCAAAAATATCCGAAAATACGTTCAATTCTTATTTGTTTATTATTCCGGCTGATTTTTAAATTCTTTGTTTTAAATTTATATTAACAAATAAGTAATATTATAGACTATAACTTTATAAACGGCATTGACATAGTTGCTTTTCAATAAAACAGATTCCATAGATCTCCGTATTTGCATTAAATTTATTAAAGACGGCAAACTTGCAATCCTTTTTGGAACGTGCTTTATAACCGTCGTGAAACAGGTATCGTCCATCCTTTTTCTCCTGCATACTCCCATATAATTGTACGATCAATTATATGAGCACGTGATATGTAAAGCAGGACGGGGATACGTGCAAATATTAAATAGAGTATTTACGCATTGTCACGTTTACTTAATCTATTTATTTAATACTGATATTTGGTACTAAGTATATGTTTCATCTATTTTAATCGATTAATTGCAACATAAACATTTTTAAATAAATAATAATAATTCTAAAACATTTGCCATTGATTATTATGTTTAAAGCAGAAAAACGTGCAAACATTTAAAAGTAATATATAATGTTATAACTAAATAAATAGAAATAAACAAATGTTTCAACAATAAGTGGTTTTGAGGTATTAAAGAAATTATATAAGAAATCAGAAGAAACGACAAATGGTTTTCTGTTAGCTGGCACCCGTACTTCCGAACTTGTGTTGTATTTGTAATCACAGGTTTGCAGGTACTGGATCCCGCTGGCATCAAAACAACATCGTTTGGGACATCGTTTGTATAATTTATTAATACGGTTTTTCTTTTTTGATAATTTTGTTAATTTCGTTGTGTAGTTTAAAGAAAAAGTTTATTAATAAGTACTTAATATGTATAAATAATAATGCAATAGATTCATTGGCGTAAAAGGTATTTAAAGTAAAATAAAATAGCTTAGTGTACTTTATTATTATCGTTATTTATATTTTGTGGCCGGTTTTGCATCTTAAATTGCCATCGTTAGACAACTACAAGTTCATAAAATACAATTAATATAATTACACAGTTATTGTTTCTTACTCGTTATGTTACAAGGTTTTTAAGAATGCACCAGTGGCTTTTTCCACGGAAATTAGGGAAACTCAGCTTTCCCTACGTAAACTAAATAGCTATGTATAAATAAATTAATATATTCAAATAAAACTTCTTTTCTCTAAGTTTCATTAAATTATACCTAAAAATTTAATATAACGACAAAACAAGATGCGACGTAACTCGAAAGACGTTGTGTAAACTACGAAATCATAGCTTATTGCCGGTATAGTGTTTTATATACGGAGATCGCTATCAACCGCTTCTTCAGGAATATTTTGTAATAAAATAAATACCGTTTTACTGTGGAATTAAAAATTATATGAATGTGAAATTAATTGCATATTAAATATAAACAATACAAATATCCATTAATACAGAAATCTTTACTGTATTTAAAAAAGATGTTTTTACTGTCGAACTAAATATACTCTTGTGAAAGTTATAATCTGGCAGACAGCACTTGTGAAATATTGGTCGCTTTGCTATTTAAGAATACACGAAGTAATAGGAGATAATTTTAATAAAATAGGCGAATGGTTAAAGCGAATACTTTTCACTCTAAGAGTCAAGGATTTGAGCTCCGCAAGCGAGCTGTTTTTTCTGCTATTTTAAAATTTTTTTATCTTTAAATTTTCTTTTCAAACTTATTTTTGAAAAACAAGGATTTTCTTTTTAAATAATTTATGGATATATCACATTAGGGCTAGGTTAGAAAGTCTCGTATAGGATAGGCTAAAACGAATACTAGCAAATCACTTAAAGAATGCGGATTAGATCATGTTTGCTTTGAAATTCTTATATTATGCGAATTGACCCTCAGTACCAATTCCCGGCTCCGTTGTATTTCATACATAATGTAAAATATCCGCTTTGATACATTGTCAGCTCAAATTTCTTAAAATGAAACTGAGAAATACGCATCTCTCAAAACCACTTAAAAAGTGTCGAAGGTGCCTGTGGTATTTAACAAAATTCGTTTAAGTACTTACTATTTATTTATTTTATTCTATGTAATACTAATGATTTTTTTTCTATTTAGGTGCAGAAGGAGTTAATACGGATTCATCTTGTGCTTCTAAAAGAAGAAATGTCCACATCAGTTATGGAAGATAACTGAAGTTTTTCATTACGGAAAAATCTGAAGGAAACAGGCAAGGCCCACCTGAGGTAGTAGGTTGTATAGTAGCATTACACCGTGCTTTTTTGGGAGTACTGTACAATCTGCTAACTTTCTTGGACCTATGCCAATTACTGCAATGCGATGTCATCTTATAATTAAAAGTTTATGAAGAAGAAGAAGAAGAAAGAAGATGAAAACCAATAAATTTTTTATAATATTTTTAGTACGTTTATTGATTTCATTTATAACATCGCTCATTATTTAAAAATCTATAAATCTAGACAGTAATATCCTTATAAGTGTTCTTACTAATCAGTAAAGCAATTCCTGTACCTTTGCTACTCTATTGCTAAAGAAAATTTCCATCCTGATGTTGACTTCCATCTATAGACTTAAAGAGTCTGCCCAACAATAATTATCCATCTTTACTTTATTTTCATACCTTGGTATCGTAATTTGTTTTATTGGAGCAGTTCGGCAGGGTAAAAAAATTGCTAGGGCACCTAGAATCTCCATGGTTGATGGTGGTTTCTGACTATCTTCTTCCTCCTCCTCCTCTTCCATTCCTTTATACCCGCTAGTAGTCACCATCTGAAGATTCATCGCCGCTTTGCAAATTTCTAAGTGATGACAAGTGAGCCGTTTAAAGAATGCTATCGATAATTATCCATTCTTCAAAGCAATTTATAGAGTGATCTGTTGGCTTTGGCACAGGGAATTTCTCTTCTCTTTGGATTTGAATATACCCAATGTGCCGGAAGCAGTTCCTAATTGTTGATTCTTCCACTTCCACCCTCATTTTTCGAATGTAGGGCACCAAAGATAATTATTTTTAGACGGTTTCGTGTGCACGAGCATTTTTACGATGTTAGATTACTTTATCAATCACGTTGAGCACGTTCTTCCTCATTCTGACCCGTAGTGCAACTTGAATATTCTGATAACTCGAATTCCTTGCGCATTGAGTTTGATGTGTTCGATGGCAAAAGAAAACAATCTTGCTGTGTTTTAAATTCAGATCAACCACTTGAGATGTGCAATTGTCGATCAGCAATAAAATATTCCGCTGAAGTTGCTTATCCCAACTACTGGAAAACTCTTAACACCCCTAAAGCAGCATGGTTTCTTACGTTTTAGGATAACCAAAAGCTTCTTTTTCTTTCCACTCATGATGACGCAACAGAGAACAGTAAGGCGCTCCTTAAAAGTTTTTGTTCCCTTGGGTTATTCAGCCTTCAGGTAATACCTATGCTCCGGAATGGCCATAAAGTAGAGCCCAGGTTTGTCAGCGTTGTACACGTCGGATGGGAAGTACTGAGCAATGAGCGCTAGTTATTGCTTTTCCAATCATGCCTTTGTTGATTCATGGTCCGCCTCGCGCACCTTCCCATATGCCTTGATATAACAGATATTTTCTCTCTTCTTGGAACGATGAAACCAACCTTCAGTTGCGACAAAATCATTCTTCCCTATATTCTTGGCCAAGCTTTCTTGCGCAATAGCGGTCCGGATAGCCTTGCCCTTGCATTTTCTCTCGCTTTCAAAATCCACTCCTTTTATGCATACTCGACATCTTTTTCCTTTTCTTCTGTTTTCCTTTTTCAATTTTTGCTCTCATTTCTTAATGTGACAGTCTCTAAGGAATATGTCTCTAAGTCTTTAACAGATCTTAACAGCAATGCCTACATACAATTGTCTCTCGTCTGACTCGGAGAATTTTTGCTTCTACTAAACGAAGTAGATGAAATATAATAGTCGAAGAGATTTCTATGCATTTAGATATGAGCGTATATTTAGATACATACCGGGACCTAGCCGTTTTGATCCCAATAAGCGATTGATTCTACTAACCGTGATTCTAATAAGCGGCGTCTACTGTAGTATTATTCTGTTCGAGATAGGAGTAAATCCTGTTCGAGCTAGGAAATATATCTCAAATAAATGTTCGAGATAGGAGTGAAAGCTTCATATACATTGTTGACAATTATAGCTTCTATTGTATGTAATCATCAAAATAATAAATGTACTATTATTTGTCTACCTTAAAATGTCTTGGCTACTTCAGTGCATTCCAAGATGCTGATTTGTAGTAGTCTCATTTCTTCGATGTTATTAGCATTTTTTCCATGCCGCTTAGTGCTCCTTACATTCCATGTGCCCACTTTACACTGACTTGTTGCTTTAAAATTATTTGTTCTTCGGAAATTTCGTCGCACCCATTTATGGAGTGCTCGGGTTTAGGGGCCGTTGTCAGACCCGAATTTAAGATGACTGAGGCCCTAAGCTAATCCGTAATGGAGGCATTTTGTGTATTTATTTTGTGTTTTTTTTTAATTCTTGCGCGGTCTTCGGACTGCCTCTGAACAATCTTTTAATCTAGCCCCAAAAGTTAAATTAAATCCTAAATTTTATTATAAACGAGGCTACAAATATTAAGTTATTCCTAAATCTTAAAATTAAGTTATTTTTCATACTAAACCCGGCATAAATCTTTAATATTTATTTTGATTTATATTTTCTAGGAAAACCTCAATTCGCCTATTCCCTGAGACCCTAACTTGTGATGCTTTTTTGGATCTCACAAGTCAGTGACTCGGGTATTGGCGAATTTAAGCTCTTCAGATCAGATGTTTTACGAATATAAGCTCTTCAGATTATATGCAAATTATTACTTAAAATGATAGTTTTATTATTACTATTATATTATATATACTTACTCATAATAAGGTTCTATATAGTAAAAATGTATTATATATTTTAAAAAGATCTAAGATATAAATGTAATTTATACTGGTGATAATAGAAAGGTACACATATATTCGTTGGTATTCCTTTTATTGGCTATACAGATAACTAACTACATATATATGTAATAATAATATAAATCTAGGTCAAGAATAATTAATGCAGTGCATTGAACTTTGCAAAAATCAAAAGTTGTTTTCTTTTGATAATTTATAATAAATTTTAATTTTATTAACAACGTTTTTTTATTGAATTTGTTATTTAATAAGAATATTTTTTACATTTCTCTTAATTGTTATAATTTTATGCGGTTTTTTGGCAATATAATATTAAAACTTATCGCGTAGGAAACTCATTTAATTACTCCTATATTTTATAGGTATCTGTAGTATCTATTACACATTGACCATATGTCACCATAGATGGCAGCACTAACAGATAAGGAGCCTAGATTTATATGTATGCTACGTAACCAGGTTAGATGCCTAGTAACAATGGTTTTGAGGCCAAGTAATTTTATGCAATTCGCAATACTTGTGGTATTCGTATCTCTGTTTAACTCTAAATATATAGGAATAATTAAGGTATCAAAACTAATCCCAAGCAATAATTTTCATTTTTACTCGGATTGATGAGTTGGTAAGTTAATTTTTCCTATATTTAGCATGAGTTAAGCAGAGATAGGTATACCACTATCTCTGTTTAACTCATACTAAATGTAGGAAAACTTAACTTACCAATTCACGAATCCAATTAAAAATGATAATTATTGCTTGATATTAGTATATTAAATTTATTTATCACAAGATTTACTTTGTATATATTTATTTCTAAGTTACTTAAATAAAATAATTTTGTTTGCCATCTCCAGCACACCCACCATATCAGCCAACTATATATTAAATATTCACGCACTTAATGGCAACCTTGCCTCACTCCCCTTCTGATCACAAACCATTCAGATGCAGATTCATTCACTCTCACTCTGACTTTCGTCCCCTCATACATTCTCTTAATTAAGCCTACCAAAACTCCTGACACCGCTACAGTCTTACATAAATGAGTACAAGAGCGAGAAAATTACCACAATATATCCCTCTCGCTCTGCTTCGCTTTTAAGGGACAAACTAGCCATAGCTGCCAATCCACTTATTATACATAAGTGGATTGGCAGTTCAATGATAAGGAATGGAAATGTAACCTATATTATAGCTATGTTGCCAGATTAGTTAATTTTTATGTATTAAAGTTATTTTTTAACATTCCGTTCACAGAAGTGACACAAACAAAACATATTCAGTTTTAAGGCAATTAGTCAAAATAAACACCAGAAACCTAAATATATGTGTGAAACAAATTATTCAAGTCTAGTTTTGCTGCCAGAGAACACAGGCGTCATTTTACTGGTAGTTGTGGTTAAAGCCTGGTTAAATGAGTAATATCAAGTAGTACTGAAAGTTTTTTGTTAAACATTTTATTTGAGTTGTGTTGTTTTTGTTCAAATATGAAAATGTGTTACTTAGTTCCTTTTATTATAAAAAAGTCCATTAGGCTTTGGAAATAAACAGTATTTGTGCATTTAAGGCTACATTTCTAGACATTTGGTTTTTCTGTTAATACCTTTCAAAAACATAGATTAGAAGTTAAACTGAAATATACCAATTCGATTCAGAAACAATTTACACAATTCAAGTAATTTGTCATATGGAACTTTTTTATCCTTGAACTTTTAATATTAAAATTCATTTCTTGAAAATTAAGTTTCACACATTTCATATAGGTAACGTAGATATATTTTAGTTGTAACTGTCTATCAGTTCGATAGAATCATAGAGATGGAAAAGAATGGTCTTAAGCGAATGTAATTTTGATATTCCTAATTATTACAAATTTTATAAAAATTTTGGAAATTATGAACGTGATTCATAATACTGTTGATACATAATAATTTAAATTATATTTTAAAATAGACTTAGCTTATGTTAAAGATCAATTTTTATCTCCATTGATCGGTGTTACGTCTATAAGACATTTATATGGTCAGAGCTTTTGCGTATCATCAACTGGTGTTAGATCTTGGACAGCAGTAATAATTTGACATTAAAAAATTCGTGGAGGTGATCGCATCTTTCATATGCTGGAAGTCCTACGTTTTGTTATATCTTGCATAAAACAAAAATTGAACCTTTTAATTTAGACTGTCACCTTATAACTCGTAAATTCAGTTTGCACAATAATTGTTTAGGGTTACTTAAATAAAACTTGCGTGATCTAAAAATCGCCTACCCATTAATCTCCCCGTTCTTGTACTTGCCTACGCTGCGGACAGCTTCACTCTTGACTCACTTTTCAGAAACAATTTTTTCTGAAACAAACTTTTTCCCCGTAATTGCGCACGACGCGAACAGCTCCGCTCTCCACTTGTCCATGGCCTACGACCACTCTTAGCTCTCCTTTCGGCTAATTTCTAAAATACCAGACTGCCGTGAGAAGCACGCCTGACTGCCTTGGTCTTGTGAATTGTCTATGCACGAATTTGCCAACCCATTAATTCCGTGGTTCCCATATTTGCGTACGGCGCAGACAGCTTTGGCGTGGCTGCTGCCTTTTTGACTTACTTTTTCCCCACTGTCGTTTTTGAGTCACTATTTTCCCATGTCCGCTTAGCAGAAAATTTTCGCGCATGTCCGCCATATTGGATTTATAAAAAAATGAAAAAATTACTGTTGCTGAACAATTGTGTGCACCTGTATACCAAATTTCATACAAATGGGTTCAATAGGTTAGGAGCAATTCTTGAACTTTTATAAAAGTCGAAATATTTAAAGTTGTTCAAATTCTAGAACCAAATAATCTAATCCCTATCTAAAAACCGAAACTCATACCAAAATTTTGATTCTCGGAACAAACATTACCCAGTCCTGAACCAAAAACTCGAATCTCGCTATTCTAATCAAATCCCGAACAAAAATTCGAATCCCTAACCAAAAATCTTATCTCGTACCGGGAAATAAATCCTGAGGGCCATATTTTACTATAAAAACATGCTTGTATTCGAATGCAAAAAATCTAATCTCGGCACTCTAACCAAATCTCGAGCCACAAAGTGCCCAACCCTGGGGCCCGCCATTTTACTATATAAACACTCTTGTAGTCGAATCCAAAAAATGTAATCTCGGCGCTCTAATCGAATCTCGAGCCACAAATTCCCCAACCGTGAGGGCCGCCATTCTACTATATAAACACTCGTGTATTCAAATGCAAAAATATAATCTTTGTACTCTAATCAAATCTAGAGCCACAAATTGCCCAACCCTGACGGCCGCCATTGAGGTACCGTGGTCTTACATAAGTTCCCCAAGTTTCATTTTTCCAACTTTTATAGGAACCGAGATATTTAGGGTTGTACACTTTTTTAATGTTCAATTTAGTCCTAAGACTATGTGTGCGACTTTTTTAAATTTTAATATCCCTTTAGTATTAAAGGAGCTTTCGACACAAAAAATTTAATCAAAATCCTTTGCCTAGTTTTTGGTAAAATAGAACCCAACAGTTTGCAAAACAAAAAATAGCATGTATATATGTTAAATTATAATTTAGAAAAAATGTTTCAATTAAAATCGAAGGGCCTTTATGTAGCCTATACAATAAAGTTTATTTGAATGTCCTATCTTATATCATTCGTGAGATATTTCAAACAGTTTGTTAAACTTCAAACGTGGCAACACCGCTTCCTATACAATTTGTCAACATGGGACTTTTTTTATTCGACGCATAATACAAGGTACTGCTTGTTATGCACAACGCACCTTACCATTCAAGAATATAAAAAATTCCTACTACGCCTACAAGAAAAAGTAAGATACAAAAGTGGTTAAGACATAAAACATAACTTTTGAAGAAGACCTATTAAAATTGGAATTATTTGCTATAGTTAATCAACACAAACCAATTTATAATAAGTTGATGATAGGGCTGCAAGATATGATAAATTTGTTCAACTTAATCCTATTGAACTTATCTGGACTAATATAAAAAGTTATGTGGCGATAAATAATGAGACTTTTAAATTTAACGATATGAAGGAATTCTTTACGCATGGTATGGCCAATGTGACAGCAGAAAAATGGAGCAACTACGTGAATCATGTTCAGCATAAAGTTGAGACAAAAGTGTAGGAATTGGACAATATTATAGAGGTAAACATGAACCAATTATAATAAATCTTGGAATCGATGAAGAGGAAGACGATTCAAATGATTCTCCATCATTTGTATATTTATGTAAGTATTATCACATTAATTGCATATTATCTTAAGTGATTTGTGATATTTTGTATAATTACTCATTGTTCTATCTTGTAGTATTACATATTTACAAAAGTTTTTTCTAAATTGTAATTATATTTATTAAATTGTCTGAATACGGTCCTGACTTGGGCACACGTGCGTTTGTTTATGGCAGCTGTATCTCTTATTTGAATATAGTTTAGTTGTGTGCATAATTTCAGTGCCCTGGTTTGTATTATATACGAAACTTCCTTATGAGCCCCCTTTTAATTGCATATAGACTTGTCTTTGGCTTGTAGGCACAAGTCGAAAATTAAAAATCATACCTTATTTGAAAGCTCTTACATCAAGAACAATGGTGCATGTCATATCTTGGTGGCTCTTTTTGTTTAGATGTTATAGCCCTTCATAGTGCCCCAACATGCCTAAGAGAAATCATTCATAAAACGAAAAACGATATTTCTCACCAAAAATACTTTATACCATAACTGTAATGTATAGACATTTGTTATAAAACATTAAACTTTAATAAATAATGTTTTTTCATGGTTTATTTAATAAAGAATTGTAACTGTCAAATAAACTGTAAATAATTTTAAGATTCCTGTACAGCAACATTCAGTAAGTGTCATAATTAAGTATAACAGTTACTGAATAACAGGTCGTCTTTAAATTGTTTGACAGTTAAAGTTCTTTATTAAATTAACCATGTTATTCAAGTTTAATTTTTATAACAAATGTCTATAGATTACAGTTATGGTATAAAGCAATTTTGGTGAGTATATCGTTTTTAAAGCGTTTTATGAATGATTTCTTTTAGGCATGTTGGGGCACTTTGAAAGGCTGTAACTCCTGAACAAAAGAGCCACAAAGATATGATATGCACCACTCTTCTTAAATACGGTATGATTTTTAATTTTCGGCGTGTGCCCATAAGCCAAAGACAAGCCTTAATATATTTTCCTTTGAAATTTTTGTTTCTATTTATGCATTATTTTATTTTTGTTATGTATATATTTTAGTCTTTATAGTGGCCACTTATGCCACTTAAGACGTACTGTTTTCATAGTCGTAATTCTCAAGTAATCGCCAAACTGGCAACTAGGCCAATAAAAAATATTGAAATGAAAAGTTAGGTTATATTGTCAAATAATGAATCAAAAAAGTTTTCCAAAAACAAAAACGTCTTTAAATGCGTCTTTAGTTTATAAAATATTATTGACATGTTGTTTAATTTAATCTTAAAATGGATTACAATTTGGAGTTAATGCTTCGATTTCCATACATTATTAACGTAAATGGCGATTTTACTGAATTAGTTGGAGTATTGGTTGTAAATGTAAGTCGATTGCTGTTTTTGTATCAATATATTTTAATATTAAAAATTCTGATATAAATTTTGAAGTTTATAAGTTAAACGTATTAAGTAGAACGTATCTCATTATTTTCTATTTTAATTTCAGACAATTCATTATCCTATACAGTTCTCTGCTACGTTTTGCGCCCGAGATCGATGTCAATTTCGTCTTAAAATGAATGCCAAATTGCTTAAATTCCATCAATATATTCTCAAATTTAGCGACACACGCGAAATCACACATCCGGTGGAATATCTTATCAAATTAGAAGACCTATTAAGCGGATACGTTCCACCTGCGAAATGTCGTATAAATATGGGAGCAGCATTCTCTAAAATCATTGAAGACTATCAGGAATTACGAACTTTTTATGTTAGTATTATTGATGGGCGTTTAGAATCTAGTATGGACCTTATCAGCTTGACTATTTGCGATGAAAAGAAACGGAAACATGTAGTTGAGATAACCGTTAATTATGCACATTTTTAGTAAGTAAACTTATTTAGCTGTAGAAGAACTTGCTTTGCTTCCAAACCATGCAAATATAAAAAAGGGCGGAGGAGTTTTGGAAAAACCTCACCTTGAAAACTGCCATGATGGTAGAAGAATTTTATTCGAGTATTTGGCCATTTTCTTTAAGTAACGCCATAATTCCGATGGCAATATTTTTATGTAATTTTTTAAAGTATTTCATGCAGAATGTAGTTCCTTACATTGTGGACAAAGCGTTATTGTACTCGTTATGTTTCTTCTGAAGCGCTCGTACTACTAGATATCATTTTACAATAAATAAATAAACCTTTATTGGCATAAAGCAAAGACTTTACAAACTCAAGTTACATTACATTTCTAATTTCAATAAATTTAAATTATATCATTTATGTAAATACATTATAAATTAAATATACTCAATCACTACAAGGACGAAGGGAAGGCTCAAAACTGATTATAGATTCTGACTTTCTCCTACTTACTGTCAGTATCACTTCTTATCCTAACTAAAACAATTCACTCCCTTAACAACCCTTCCCTACTTACGATCCCGAGTCTCAATCAACCTATTCCATACCTTATCTTCATCTCCCCCTCCTGTCTCCCCTTTTCTATACTTTATCGCTTGCTCCTTAAAACACTCGTTATTTCAATTCCCCTTCCCTCTTATCCCAAACTTACCCTCCAGTGTATTGCCAACTCCTTATCTTCCGCGCTCCATACAAGCCCTACACAGTCATTCATCCAGTGGCACCAATCTTCTGCATACTTACCAAATACCCGGCACAACCTCTCTGAGCCTTCCATCCAGAATTTATTGCCTCTCTCCTCGTTCCCGCATCTAAACCTAGCAATCATACACTTGTCAGTCATGCTTAACCTCGAGTCTAAACGTTTTGGTGTTTCTGGCAGGAAACAAGCATTAAATTTTATTTGTAATGGTAATAAATCAGTATTCCTATAAATTTCTGATACATTTACAGAGGTCAAAAAGTACTTTATATTAACCCTATTCATTTATTAGTGAGGTGGGTATGTATAAAATAACGAAATACGACCTACCAAAGACAGTCGATGAGATATTCTCAAAGCCGGGATTATTGGGAAAATTGTATGAACGATTCGCCAATTCAGT
>WYDF02264041.1:0-18857 GCA_009867245.2 Adranes taylori
ATAACGCTTGCATTGGGTTATTTTCTGAGAAGCATCGGACCATCCTACAGATAAAGCTACTTCTACAGTGATCTTAATAGGATAGATGACTTTAACAATTAAAGTTCAACACCTAAACCCATGTGGCTCATCTCCAGTATTAGAGTACGATATATGAAGAAATGTAAATAGTATTTATTTTTTTCACGGTAAGACGAATTTTTAATTAAGTAGTTGGTAATTTCGGAAATTGTAATGAAAAGGTATTTTAAGAATTAGTTGTAAAAATTGAGCAAGGTGGACACGTGTTTCTAGCATAGGATTATAACTGCTATCAACATTCATCATTTTCTTATTCCACTATACAGACGTAAGGTCTTATTACATCGAACTACGAATCCGATACTTAACAATTACGTTATGAATACCCCGTCAACCAATTCTCAAAACTTCTCATTTAAACGTTGATTGTATGTAAGTTGGCATATATTAAGAATGTTACAAAATACTCTTTTCATTACAATTTTCGAAATTAGCAACTACTTAATTAAATAAAGGGAAATTCTTCTTTAGAAATTTAATCATAAAGTGACACTACATTGGAAGAGCTCTAATGTTTGATTAAAGGCGATTTTGGGACAAATCTTATGAACCGCACTATAAGAAAGAAAATAGTACGAACAACTATATATAGTATATGCAGCCCCAGAGTTTGCCATTTAAATGGAACTGATATATGCCAGTCCGCTAGCCTACTAGCAAGCAAAATGACTCTCAACTAGAAAGGAAAAAGTAAAAAACGTCAAGAAATGACCAAAGGTAGAAGATGGAATAGCTCCAAATAACAAACGTGCTTCAGGATAAATTTGTCTTGATTAAAAATCCAAATCTTATCTTGGGAAGTAAGGGCATCCACACATGAGCAGTATTTCAAACCTGTTCTTAGATATATATTCAATTAATCAAGCAATTTAAATTAGTAAAAAACGTCAAGAAATGTATATATGTCAAGGAATGACCAAAGGTAGAAGATGGAATAGCTCCAAATAACATACGTGCTTCAGGATAAATTTGTCTTGATTAAAAATCCAAATCTTATTTTGGGAAGAAAGGGCATCTACACCTGAGGAGTATTTCAAACCTGTTCTTAGATATATATTCAATTAATCAAGCAAATTAGTTTTGCTTTTCAGCATTCTGTATACAAATACTAAGCAATATTTTAAAAACTTGTAATAAGAGTCTCCGGCAAGCACCTCAGAACATTTCTCTAAAACCCGTTTCTTTACTTTTGACAATTTACTCTTGCTAATTCAACGTACTTTGTACGACACATGTTATGCCCTATGTAAGCTGAATATAATTTTCTTCTTCTTAAATAAAAGGTTGACCTAAGATGGTATTTGAAAGTAACATCTTTATCTAAGGTAACATAGAAATCTGTACGATTTTCCAATAGATAATGATTATATAAAAAGTTTTAATTTCTTTGAATTTTGTTGTGTTCACATCGACACGATTTGGTTCTGGTTTTTTGTCCAAATCTGTTTTGATTATTCTTTTCATATTTGGTCGGTGCATAATAATTGCGCCTTTTTAAGAAAAATTTCATTTTTAAACAATAGCAATATTTAACAAAAACATCTCTAACTCTAGAGGGCTAACCATATTTCAACATGCATGCAATTTTACGATTCTAAATATTACTGATGTATTTTTTGATATTTTTAAACCTTCAAAAAAGAACAAAAACTTTTTAAACTGTTCAATAACAAAATATAACAATTTTAATATTTTAAGCAAATACGTGCACGGTGTTCTGCACAACAAGGGCCCTTGCAGAATTTGCAATAACTAGTTGTCATTCTTCTTTTGTTTTTGAAGAACAAATTTGCTCGGTAGCTCGTTTTGAAAGCTCTTGAGTAGGTCTTTCATTAAAATTAATCTAGTTGATGATATCTTCAATAAATATTCGGACCGAACGTGGCAAAGTTGCAGTATTTAGTCAACAGTTCAGCCAAGGCAGTATTAGTTAATGACTTATTATTTTCTATTTATAAGTTTTTGTCTTAATTCTTACATGTCCTATGCATAAATTATGTAGATATTTATAGTTGAAATATTTAGCATTCCATAAAACATAACACAGTGGCTATCTTTTAGATTTTCTTGATATGGACATATTGCCACACATTTGGACGAAAGTGTTGTAAGAAAGCATGTTACTGTAAAGATAACACTCTCTTTAGATTACGAACTAAAGCAATTAAATGAATGAGATTTGGGAACCCGACAATAGATCGAACAAGTAATAAATAGAAACACATTCAAGACTTGAAAAATGCAGCGCCATACGTACGAGATTGGAGGAATTATATTGAAAGCCTATTTAATTACCTATCTAATTACATGAAGTAGATGGAGAGATAAACTGTCGCTTCCTTTACTGTCTGTAGCATACACGCTACATATGTTTAATATTTTTTCCGTAGATAATGTGTATGACGGTTTATGCACGCTATTTGTGTATGTATATTATATGGTTATGCGAAAGGCATATGGATTGTTAGCACGCTCCACTGATACATGTGTAAGAAACCTCAGCGGGAATAAAACTGATACGCTTGACTCGTCGCTGCTACAGCTACTGCATATAGCGCTACGTTCTATTCTAATGCATGGGAATGCCGATTGTATGAGTTAAAACGTGTCGGGAAATAAAATGTCGTGTGACTGATTCATGTGACGTGAGTCGTGGGCCTGTATAACAGAGTAAAAGTTGAGCAAAGGCTCCCGTCTATAAATAGCAATATCTTGGACATAATATTTTAGTTCTTGATCTTGCAAACTCGAAGAAAGACCAGCAGCAGCAGTATCCAGCAGAGCAGCCAAGCTAAGCCCGCCAAGCCGAGACAATGGGCAAAGTGACAGCCAGCGACAGTCGCCGAGATAATAATATATTTGGTGAGAGATTTTCTATCTCTCACCAAAAGGAATTTCATACTGCTTGATGAAATTCCATGTATGTTCAATAGCTTTGTTTCTTTTCCAACCCCATCACCAATCTATTTCCTATTCACTAGAGCACATAATACTAACTTGCGTACATGGGGTTAATTTTAGTTGCTCAGCAGCAGTAACATTTGCTTTCGCGGAGTGTTATTATAACTGACAGTTATCTCCTATTCCCTTACCTATACACTGGAGCATATAATTCTAATTTGCGTTGTCGGGGTTAGTTTTAGTTACCCAAGCGACAGTAACACATCGTACAGGGGGTGTTACTGTAACTGATAGTGAGCTCCTTTACGGTTTCCTTCATTGGAGCATATAGTTCTAACTTGCGTTCACAGGGTTAGTTTTAGGTGCTCAAGCTGCAGCAACACCTCCGTACATAGGGCGTTATTGTAACAGATAGTGATCCCCTTACTGTTCCAATCACTGGAGTCGAGAACTCTAACTTGCGTTCACAGGGTTAGTTTTAATCACTCAGTAAACATAGCACTAGCGTTCACAAGTGTTATGGTAATCTATTGTGAACTTCCAAGGTTTATACCATGACCGGTATACATATCGTGCAATTAAATTTATCCCCGCCTTCTTGATTGTGTTATTAACTATTTGTATTTTCTTTCCGCATTACTACTGCTTTACTATTTTATCATGCATATTTCATACATTTGTACTGTTTTATTTGCTGTTGTTAAGTTAACCGCCATTTAAGCCTCATTAATTTGATTTGACATTTATTCTTTTGTTTACTACTGACATTTAATTGCGTATATATATTTCTTTCTCTGTTTACGTTCTCTAGAAGAACAATAGACGTCATTTTATTAAATCGCTAATGCAGTTTCACTCAATAAAATTAAGTTGATTTCAGTTTATTTTATTTATTTAAGTTTACCTGTCCACAATAAAAAGAACCACTGGATTACTCGCAAGACCCGAAGCTACTCGTGCCCTTAGTAAGTCAATGAGTACCAGAGGAACAACAAGATCAGGTTCCAGCGCGCGGTCTCACGTTAAACTTACCTGGCGCCCGAGGATTAATATTTCTGAAAGCTGTTAAATTCTGTAATAATTAATATATTTCTTTGCGCCATCTGTAACAGTCTCTAGGACTCTCGGTTAGCAGCACCGCGAGCGAGAGCCTGACAGAATATCGAATGTATCTTTTGTACTATTGTAGAAATCAATTATATCAGGTTTTCCACTATTTTCAGATATGAGCGTACTTCCTGAATGCATTGTTCTTAGTAGTAAAACATCTTTATTATTTTTTTCGGCATATATGATAGCAACGTTTTCTTAATTGTGAAAGCAAAATTTGGCATCACCGGCTAAAAGATTTTTTTGTTGAAAGCACTTATTTTAGTTTATTTTGACGTATAGTTCCTACCATTGTAAATTTGTAAGGATTTTGCAAAAGTTCATCGACAAATTATATTGATGAAAACCAGTTATCCATGTTAATGTTCCTGTTTGCACTTTGAAGTGATTTCGTGAGAGTTTTGACAGATAAAGGCATATCATTTCTTTTGGTATCAGATAAAGGCATATCTTTTCTTTTGGTTTTTTCCCTAGATATGAAGATGCATCTATCGTATACCTTGTTCCGACGTCATAAACCATAAACAATTTTTAAATCGTAATTGCTAGATTTTTTAGGAATGTATATTTAAAATGGACAGCGGCGAGGAAAGTTGTTCATCGGTAGTAATACAAGAAACTGCTTTGTATGAGTTTCTGCAATTTTCGACTAGCTCGTCCTATATATTTCTTATTGCAGCCAAAGTTTCTGTTTCTTTTCTAGATGGTCGTATTCTATTATCATCGAAACGAATGCAATTGATAAGAAATTTGAATATTCCTCGGCTCATTCTAACTTTGTAAGTTGTTCTACAAAAATTGTTAACAAATCGTTCCTGGTTGCTCACATGATTATTTTTTAATGCTGCTAAAAATAGTAATAATCCAATAAGCGCTTTTATGTCTTTAAAACTTGACGAAGAAATAGTTGCTTTTACCTGTGTATAATAATTTGATTTTATATGAATGTCGTTATTTGTATGAACAATAATCTAATCAACCATTGTATTCGTTATAAACAGCAAGAAAGCATCAAGAATATTTGATGCATTATGAGTGATACCTTTTGGTCCTTGAATGATATGAGTCTTGTGTTTCATGGGTGTTCCTGATGTTTTTTCCAGCTGTTGCTGACCAACGATGACAATTTATACCCGTGAGCGATACTTGAGGGTTTTGAGGTTGTCCAACTTATGAAGAACATGAATCGTTCCCAATAATCTGGGAATTTGGTGATATAGGTGCAGTTTATAGTGGAGATTGGCTTTCCAATTTTGTATAAAACTATCAGCTGAAAGTTTAATAAAGTTTCTTCTTTTTTTACTGTAACTCGGTGCCATTACATCTGAATAGCTGTTATTATTTGACAGTTCGTTTTCGTTACTGGAATCTTCAAATGGTTCATACTCCAAATCACCAAGTTCATCGATAGTTGTTCATCAAATTATTTGCAAGAATACTAGTAAAAAATTATAATTAATTAAAACGTAGATGTTACACAAAGACTAAACTTTCGTAAAAATTACGAGTTTTACTGCATAATCTATATATCTCAAGCAATCAACAACGCCGTCGATGTGACTCTAATTACAAATCATGAAACTACTACAGCACCCAGCTTTTTGGAGGAGATAACTAGAAATGCGAAGACAGTTAATAACGTGTTTCGTGGAATTAACCAATGGTTATCTTTCTAGGGTTAAATCTTTCATCTACTTCAATTACCACTTCCGAGTTGCTTGGCAGACGGTCGAAAAGTTGTTGTTCTTAGAGGCAATCCACTCTTTGATGGTACCCACACCAAGTCATCCAAGTTATCGAAAACTTTATTCGCGAGCCAATTTTGCAGCGATCGATTGACGTGGCGCTTCCATAGTCCGTACGGGAGAATAAGACGAATGAGGAAGCAGTTTCCAGCCCTTTTTGGCGATAGATTCGACGACACAATGCTCAACATGTGGACGCACATTAGTACCGCTTGCCGGTTTTCTCCGGAATCCGCCACTGTTAACGCTCACCGTCGTCATTCCGCCAATTACAAATCCCATTTATGACGATTTTCCAGTGAATGATTCCGCTACTTTTCCACTAAACACATCACATTTTGTTCTTATACTGGATGCTTTTCGGTATTTCTTTGAGTCGAAACTTCTTTAGTTTGATGTTTTTGAAGCAATAATTCTTGCCCAGTGGCGAGATTCCTCATGAACGGAGTTCGGACGTTTTGCTGCAGTCAAAATTCGTATAATTCCGCTTTGTTCTTGTCAGTTGTATTAGTTGATATAAGAATAGTTCAGTGTTGTTGTTGCTTAGTTCCAGTTCCATTTTTTATTTATAAAAAAATTGTTATTTATAAAGTAATTTTTTATTTCATATAAATATGCCTCATGTGTGGGACTTTCCGCTGGAAGTTATTGGAAAAGAGAATGAAGGAATAGGTAGTTCCTCTTAAATTATCCTCTTTCAAACGAATATCAAATAATCTAAATGCCTGAATTGGAAATATCCTTCTCTTGATTTTAGATTCCTTTGCCTGTAGAAATTGGATTTACGAATAATCAAATAAAAGGTTGGCTTGAATCTAATTTGAAATCAAAATCAGTTAATAAACGTATGTTAATTCCATTAAATCATTATATCTCACTTAATGTGATTTTGATGTTACTGTGTAAAAGTATATATATATATATATATATATATATATATATATATATATAATGTACGTTGCCAGATTATTCTTAGCTAACAGCATCTTTTTACTCACCTAAAACAAAAAGAAAAATATACATCAAACGCATTGCATTCCAGTATTTAAAAATTAGAATCAAGAAATTAGCTTGCTATATTTTAATTAAAACTAATTTCATATTGTCACGTTGCTTTTTTTGTGACAGAATAGTCAGATGGGTTTCAGTCTAGATAAATTAGTTTCACTTTATTGCTACTATCAAGAAGGGATCGGAAATCTAAGTTAATATAAATTAATTGTTTAGAACTACAGTAACTCAGATCAACTCAACACAAAATAATGAACTTCACTATTATTTTTATTTAATATATTAATGAAAAAAATTAGTTTTATACGATAAAATTTAACAGTAAATATAAAAGGTACCAAAAAAGATTAAGTATCACATTAGTTAATAAATATGCTCTTAGAATAAAGATTAGTTCATTAGTTAATAAAAATTTGAGAGAAGAATAAAATCAGAATAAAATATAATAATTTGACATCTTCTAACTAGCCAATAATTACAAGAAAAAGACTTACATGTAAGTTGGGGACTGTACTGCTTTTAGGTTTACTTTAAAGTAAAAAGTTCAACTAGCTGCTGCGTCGGATGAATACTACATTTATGGGGATCCTATGTTTGCCCTACTGCTGCAAGCCGATCGATAGCTGCTCTTGAAGTTTCTAGATTTTTCTGTAGCTACCCATCTCTTTTCTTTCCATTAAATTATTGATTAGTTGACTGTAGATTGATGAGGAAAAATTCCATCACATATTTTATGTAGCAAAAATGAGTCAAATATTAAAATTTTTGGTTTATGCATGGCGTAACCATTGCATTCTATTATAGCAACCAAAAGACCCATTGAAGTTGGAATAAATGAGAATAAATTGACATGAGTCAAAAATCGGTTTTGTATCATTCCAGCACACATAGGGGGCACTTAGATACATTGCATGGGGCACATTGATGCAAAGCGTAAGCCTTCCCGATTGGTCTCCATCTTCAATGGAAAATTGACCTCTTTTGAAGCTTGCAATCCAATTGTTAACGGTCTCATACGAAGGGCATTGATCGCCAAGGGTATTAGACATATCTTTGTAAATCAGCTTACCTTTTAACCCCTTCAAATACAGGTACTTGATGATGGCTCGAGATTTTCACAATTTCGGTCGATATCCTTTTTTTCAAATTTTATTGCGCAACTCTGGTTTGACTTTTTCAAGTGAAACTTTACACTGACACTTCTAATAAGTTATTGTTCATTGCTATGGTAACGCAATATTTTCTTTATCCATGGAACCGGTCTAGGCCAACTAGATATCAATACATCCTCGTACAATATCCTGGTTTTTTCCTAAAATATGACAGTTGGTAATCGATCCTATTGCATTTAGAAATGACTTTGGGCACGTAATAAAGAACAGTTTTTTTCTGCTCAAATTAAATGAGTAGGAAGCCTCCAATATTTATATTTTCAGGATTGGGAACACCAAAATTCATATCCTCATCTTCTGGATCAGATACAAATTCTAAATCTCTGTCATCGTTATCAGTCAATGTCACAGATTCAGTTTGACTAGTGTCAGAGTCAGATTGTGAAAGACGAAGTCTTTTATTCTTAATTTATTTAGTTTCCGTTAAACTTCATAAATTTTTTGCCGTTTTCAACTGTTTTGCTTTCTATTTCATCATTTTAATTCGCTGTTTCCTTATATTTTCTTCATGCAATCTTTGTAATGTATCTTTTTCATGCGTATCAGTAAATGCTCTCGATTTTCACTTCTCTCTTCCTTTTTTCGAGGCATATCCGTAACATCAGCAATATCATGCAAACTAGCATCAAATATTTTTATTGGTGCAAAATCATCGTCTCCAAATGCAAGTTTATTAAATGACCAAATGCCTGCTTTAGAAAACCCATTTGTAATATTCTTTGTGGTGATTTTCTTTGTTCAGCAATGTTATATATAGGCAAAGTCTTTTCTACATTTCGAACGTGCCAATCATTAAAAGCAATTTTAAGTTTGCTTTTAAATGGTCCAAAAATGCTAACGTCCAAAGGTTGCTACTTGTGTGACATGTGTGGCGGAAGAGACAAGTATACAATACCGTTTTCATGGCAATATTTAACTGCTTTGATTGAAATGTGAGACTCGTGGTCGTCACATATGATTAAGGTAGGATTATCCTTGGTGCATAAAGTATAGCACTGAATTTGTCTAAGAACTTGAATGTGCAATTCTACAATGATCCAAGCGCTTCTATTTGCTAAACCTATACTCCAGAGCACCACTTAAAAAATATTCTTTGTAATGCACACATGGGAAGACATACACAGGAGGAAGAGCAGCGCCTGTACCAGTAAATATTCCACAAAACGTTACCAGTTCTCCATGTTCACCTGATACTATTTGGCCTAATCATCTCTGTGTTTTTTCGACCAAAGTTTTAGGTGCAGGTAAAGCTATGTTAATACGAGTTTCGTCCAAATTTATTATACGATCAGGCGTTAATTTGTAACACATAATTACACGTTTATAATTGTTAAAAAAAATCAGTGACTGCTGTTTTATTAAACGCAAAAATTCCTGCTGCACTTGTAATATCTGGCTTTCTTAAGCTTAGACCCTGATTTCTCTTCTTAAATGCTGCCACCCAATCTTTTCCAGCATATTTTTTTTCAGGATTCTGAATATTTACACCACAAGTATTCTGCATATTCATAAACCAAAACTTAGACTTTATTACAGTTCAATAAATATTTAGTAAACGCTTTCTCTTGTTCAGTTGAGAAAACCTGTGTAACAGTGTACTTGTATCCATATTTATTAGAAGATGGCGTTTCATTTTTTCAAAAGTTTTTCGAAACTTCTCAATGCGATGTTGCAAGGTTGCAGTTTTGATCCTGTATTTGTCAGCTGCCTTCCGTATAGATAATCTTTTCGATATAACTTTGGATATAGCAGCCTTTACGTTCTTCATATCGATACTTTCTCTATCAGTTTAGGTTTCTAAGTTCGTACCATATTTTGGAAAAGAGAATAACTAGTTTAGGCATTCCATGCAATCTTCTAAATTGGAGCACCAGTTTACGCCAGCGAGACACTTTGATACAATCCAAGTGCCCCATGTCTTAGAGTATCAAAGTAACCCTACGGTCATTTTCAAATAACTAACAATTATTGATAAAAACACTTTTATATTTCACGTAGTTTTTTAGTTCTCCACACTAAAAACATACCCACTCTCGTCAAACTTTAACTGGCAGGTGGCACCGTAACAACTGTTGTACTCACACACGTGTAGGCTTGTTTTAGTAATGTCGCGACATGAATTGCGTTTCTCGATATTTAAATATTGTCGATATATCATTGTGCCCTCCGCATAAATATCCCCCTACTCACTTCCTAAATATGCTATTAACCATGCGCAACTCGAGCCTATAGTAACAAAGCACCCATGGATACCCAGCTGTGCCTCTAGGGCACGCGCTTTGATCACTGCGGTAAGCGTTGTGGCAGAAACCGGAAAGTATCGATAGAAACCGATTGTAGCTGGAATTTGGTTATCCACAAAGCGCACACGACTAGAGGAGAAGAAATACGAACAGATATATTCTACCCATCTGTATATTTAATATAATCCAAGATTTTTTACTTGTACGCTAGATAACTACAATGAAGTAATTGTTCCAAATTGAAGCGTTTAATTTACCTACTACTGATGAAGTCAGGTTTATTTACATCTATTAATAAATTAAATTTATACAACTTATTTGATTGTAAGACAATAATATAGCCCGTGGCCCGTTAAGTATTTTTTTCCATACATACCTATCTTGTTATAAGTTAGTAATGATTTCATAGGTTTGAGCACTGCTTTAAGTAAATAATGGATTAGTAATAAATGTAAGTGCAAAAATGTTAAATAAAACAACATATTGAGTCCCCCCCCCCACATTTCAGAAAGGATCAGAAAAATGTAAGCTCCTTACATTTGTTACAATTAGACATACGTTTCATCCGCATATTTATTTAATCCCTAGTGCTTTTTGTTTATTTATATTTTATATATTATAGTAACTCTTAGAAATATTAAAAAATAAATAAAAGGCGCAAAAATTATCGCTAACAAAATCACATTCTTTAAATTCCTCGCTTGTATCCTTTGCCATAATATATTCAGTTGACGAAAGGCCAGCGATACGTCTTTCTCAAATGTGAATGAAAAATGTAATATGTAAGTCACAAATAAACAAGCGAAAAGCAGCACGCAAAATGCACATATCAACAAGTTGTAAAAAAAAGGAAAAACTCTTTATTTGTTAGATGACAGGCAACGGAAATATACTAGACAAAAGTACCAGGTTTGGACATTGTAAAACAATTTTATAGTAACATAAATATCTACAATTCATTAAAAAAAATATTTAAAAAAACATATTCTATAATCCATTCAAAGGTTTATTGCACTTTAAACTACTGTTTTATAGGCTTTTAAAGTATAAGCGAAAGTTTCATAAAATTTTAAATATTCCGGTTATCGTATTCATGAAACTAATATGCCCCGATGCTTCAAATCATCTCCATAGACCTCTGACCAAGGTATTGGAACATAATAGCTAACTTCTAGGAAATGTTTTAGTATTTCAGCACTACTGTTTAAATTTTAGCTATAAATATTTCGTTCATAAATACGAGTCGTATAAAAATGACTTTACCCCCAATCGGTAAATTAAACGCGTCAAAATGAAATTTGTTATCGGCATATAGTACATAGCCCCAACAGAATCGACAAATGATAAAAAAAGCAATAATAAACAAACACCAGCCAATCAATCCATAAACAGCCAAACAAATTGATGAATATATCAGTACGTAAACCGCCAAACAAATTAAATGAATATCGATAAATCAGGAATTGATAAATTATAAAAATAATTCAAATGACGAAAAGATTAGCGATGCTTTATATCCAGAAGTTTTTTTATAAGCTTCAATGAACTCCGCGTATAGAGAGAGCCGTCAGCTACTGCTCTAGCCAAACGTGTTCACACTCCTTGCAAAGAGAGAGGAGAGGGATATAGTATCGACTGTATGTCGACCACTGCCGTAAACCGCCTGTCTTCTCGTCCATTAGAGAGAGAGAGTAAGAGAGGGGTAGGCAGAAGTGGAAAAGAAAGGGAGTATATATATATATATATATCGCTCGCATTTAATGACCTTCCTTTTGCTGCTGTTTTTGTTTCGGTATTTGTATCGAATGAAGAATATAGGCAAGACATCTTACGAGAAAAAGAGATATGTTTTGTTCTCTTTTATGGCGCATTGGCTTCGTGCGCAATGTTTTTTTTTACTATAGAATTTCGCTTTCCGCGATCTACGATTTCGAGTAAACAAGGCTTATATTACATTGGCCTCGTTTTTTGTTTCGCTTTTTTGCTGTTTTGTTCAAAAGGAGATTACCTTGCAGGTGTTTCGTTTTGGACGGATGTTTGATGAGTTTTTTGTTCACTTACACATTGAACGAGAAGCAAAACGCTATATACATATTAGGAGAGACATATTATTGCTCTCTTTTATGGCTTCTTGACTATCGCGAGCATTTTTTCCGTCATATTTTTGCCCATTCGTAAGTTTTACGATATCCAATTTCGGACAAAAAACTCTTAATGGGTTTTTAGACATCTTAATAGTTTCATAGCTCCTATGACGATTTTATGACTTAACGATTATTAACGAATTCTCCTACTTTACTTGAGAGAAGTGTTGCTCTTCATGTACAACTTGCCACCAGTATTCCTGAATTGGTCTGCATTGGATGGGATACATCGATAGCAAGTTCGCTTACAGGAAGGTGTCCTCCTTAAATCTGATTGGAGGACACCCTATCATAGAGTTATAAAATCTTAGAAACTTGACAACGATATTATGCAATATTGTTCTGTAAAATTTGTAACGGATGAAAGAACGTACCTAATTGGGAGAAAATTCTCTCCTTTCAAAGATTTTAGTATCTCAAAGATTTTAGATTTTAGTAAGATTTTAGAATGTAAGATTTTATATTTTAGATCTCTTTTCAAAGAATTTCAACTAAGCCCTACCTAGTTACACCCGTCAGCATCAAGAACTACCTCCGGCGAATTTAAACACGAAAAGTCTCTGATTTAATATAAAAAACGATACTCAAGCCAGTTTCAACAAGACGCATTTTAGATCTTGCTCTGATAGCTTTAGAGTGTGCATTGTCGCACATCGTTATTAATAACAGTACTCTAAAAAATGGCCAAATATTCGTGTAGAGTGAGCGCCTTTGTACACATGAACATATCTGGTATTTTCTAAGTAAAGCGTCATCAACGCAATCATAATTGAAGTTTTCGGCTATAAAAATTATATTGTCAGTAACAAAATTTCTATGTCAGCCAATCAGATATATACAATTTTTACAGTTTAATTCTTCGGTTTAATCTTCTGATCCTTTAACCAACTATTTAATCTATAAATCTACTCTCGCACTTCCATATTCCAAATTCCTACCGTGTATCTATGTCGACGATCAAACCACGGGTCGTCTATTTCCTCCAACATCTCCAGATCACCATTTCCCAATTCACATACCAGCTGAACGTTTCAGACATCGCCGATTTAACAGAAGATTATTTTTACGTAAAAATATCAAACTTTTTCAAATGTCAAATTTTTCATACGTTAATTGGCTAAATTATATTTTGGAATTTTTCTAAGTGGAAAAGCAGACGTCGTAAATTTTTGTAATATAATTAGAATCAAACAAATCTGACAGTCCAATATAACGAACGCAAATAGAATCATTTGCAAATTAAGCAAGCTCATACACAAAAAAACTTAGCGTAACGATATAATGGGCCGGATGTGAAAAATATGCCCAATTTGAAAGAACTTCAAATAAATAAATTGAGTCGTATTGCATGAGCAATATGTTATAGAAAAATTATACTCCATCAGACGTAAAGTTTTTATTTAGTTTAAACTGCTATAATATCCTAAAACAAATTATTATGTAAACATGTGTAGATGCCATCCACTATTGGTTAGTGTCCGTGAATTATTAGCGCGAAGAAATATTTGAACATCTGCACTTTGTTTATAAGGTGTACAACTAGCGGAAGACAGTAAAAAGAAATTCCACCGAGGCAATTTTCACGGCAAGGTAAGAGGAACCGTGCGAACTTCAGTGAGAGTTGATTCTTTTTAGAAATAAATGTAGATGTTAGTTTTGCTTTTACGAAGCATATATACGTTTGTTGAAATTGGTTGTTAATTATTCGGAAACTGCTTATAGACGTTTCTTCAATATTCAAATTGATTAAAAATTTAGGTATGGGTAGATGCGCGCATTTCTGGCATTTGGTAGAGCCTTCGTCAATACCCTCTACTTTACACACATTGCATCACTACATAGGCTTTCGAGGCCAGCGTTTAACAACTGCGTTACCACCTAGACTGTTTAAACAATTTGAAAATCTTGTATATGCAGAATTGAATGCCTACGTTATTATACGATATTTGATATTTAAATGTAGTTTAAAAAGCCACTAGCGCTGAGACAATTTATCATGATGGATACAAATCCAAACAATTAGGTATTTCAGTTTTTTCAAGGGCTTATAACTTAAATTAACTCCATCCCTTTATTACCCAATCCATCCCTTTGAGTGGGCAAATGGGCACAAAGGGATACCGATAATTTTTAATAAGAAGAAATGAGACAAGGATAGAGCTCGGACAGTTGAAAGTAAATTTTTCTGATAATTAAAAAATCAACCTATATTTAGTATCGAAATGAGTATCAAGGTGAGTTCGAGATGGCTGTAGCTCAAATGTGAGTTTAATTATATTAATATTGATTGAGTAGTTTGAAAATTCAACACAATAAATTTTGAATAGAATTAACTAGTGAGCAAATTTTAAATTTTTGTGGGTATTTATATTGTTTACTTGAGAATTGGATCTTAAAATATGTTAATATTTACTTTCGTAAATAGTTTGAATAAAGATAATTTTGAGTTATACTATTTCATGTGTCCTATTAACCCAATTTAATTGCAGTGCAAAAATTATTCGATTATATTTTTTCCGATCCAATTTATATAGGTGGTGGTTTAATCAGTTGAAGTGAACTTATGAAATTCATTTATCAACTACAAACCCACTCTACTATACTGTCGAATACAAAAATACACGCTACAATGTACTAAAATAGTACACATAAACATGTAAATAATGAAATCCCTTGTAGAAATCCTATAGTTATACAGGATTGAGTAAGTAAAATTTAAAAAAATTTAATTGTATTCTGAACAAATATTCCGAAAAACATTTTCGTCTATATAAAAATTTATTTACGATACAGAGACCAAATAGTAAAATGCAATCAAATAATATTTGAAATAAAATAATAGACATTATTAATGGAATACTCAACCGAAGTATATTAGATATTCTTGTTTCCATGATATATGTTGATCAAATATGTTCAAGCATGAACAGAGGAAAAATATTTAAATATTTTTTACTTTTTATTTCTTAACCAATTTTACATTCTCTCAATTAATCTATTTTTCATTCAAGCGTTTAAGCAAGAAGAAAGGAGGTAACTTGAGGATGAAACCCTCATACTCTAAGGTACTTTAGCTTAACGAAAGTACCTTAGAGTACTTTCGCTTGTATTAAACATCTGAAAACATTCAAAAATCAATAGAATATCTGAATAATCTGGTTTAAGCCTGATGTTTCTCAAAATAACTACTCAACGTTAATTAGTTGAATGTCTGGATAATCTGGACTAGGGCCCTAATGATCACTGATGTTTCTCAAAATAAGTACTCAACGTTAATTAGTTGAATGTCTGGATAATCTGGACTAGGGCCCTGATGCTCCCTAATATTCCGCAAGACAATGGTAAAGGAACTAACATTCCTAACATATAAATGATAATTGTAATTTTGATATATTTGTTACTTGAACTCCCAAGAAATAAAGAAATCCACTGCAGTCCAACAGAATCAAGTGAAAAGTTAAGTAGAGATATTTTAATATTGAAAGATTTATTAAGAGATATTTCATATAAATTAAACCTATAAATTTTATTATATACTTATGAAAAGAAATCATATTTAAACAAAACTATTGTTACTTGAACCATATGTTTATAGTTAAATACTACGACTCTTGAATAAATCAAAACATAGATAAACTATTTGGACGCTGCTGGTATGCCTACTATTTCAATGTCATCTACTATTGTACTCAAATAAGTATGTATAATAATTTTTATATAGCAACAAACACAATTCATCAAATTAAGTCATGTGAACAAATTGGTGTTCATTGAAAATGCACACAATTCATAGATGCATTACTTGAAATGACGTGTCTTGATTATTTTAGATGTAATTTAAAAAAACTGATTAATTTAAATAAATTAAGATTATATTGTTAGCTGTTGAAGTGTGTTTTACTCAACCCACGACTTTTTGTTGAAAATATGAAACACCTTTAAGTAATACATATCATCTAATTGCTGGCAAAACAATTATATATTTGAAGGAAAATACCAGAAATACAAAAATAAAATATATGACGAAACATACCAGAAATACAAAGTACTAAAAAACATACCAGAATACAAAGTAAAAGTTAGGGAAAAATTAACTTAATAGCTTTCTTGGCAAATATAAAAATATTAGATAAAAGTAAAAAACACGTAAATCTAGAAATATTGTACTTGTTATATTAGAGAATAACATGAAATATTTGGGATGAAGATAAAAACAATATGAAAAACGGGAGTTTATTAGATACGAAAGCAAAAATATAATCGAAAAGGAGAGTAGATAACTGAGAGAGGAAAGTGGCTGATGAGGTAATCAAGGAAATGGGTTGAAGTTTAAGGATGTAGCGAGTATAAGAAACAAGATAGAAGATAAGATATTTTTTTTAATACGTAAAGATATTTTTTTTAATATTATTGGCATGGTAGAGACTTGGATTGAAAAAAATAAATGGGAGGAATTTAAAATAAAGCTGTCTGTTGGGTACATGTGGCGAATGCAGGAAACAAGAAGAGCTTATGCGTAAGAGAGAGCTAGTGGAGGAATTGGAACAGTTGTGAAAATAGGAATTAGAGAATATGAGTTGAAAGTGGAAGAATGCGTCAGCATGTATGGAAGGGCGATAAGGATTTGACAAAAGATTTGGTTGAATATGACCATATATCTAAAGCATGATGTAATGAATTTTTGAGAAAGATGAGTGAATATATTGAAAATGTGTAGAAATGATAGCATCATTAACGATAATGGAAGAATGGTATGCGAGAATAGGAGATACAGGAAAACTGTCACATTTTTTCTCTGATTCAGGACATTCCGTGCTAGTATAATATAATAATTAATTCAATTCTTAAATTATGAGTAGAGTTATAATCGAAATGATTTTAAAATACCGTTTTCAAACGAATCATTTATTAAACCCCGTATAGAGATAGAACATAGTTGTTAAACACTTGTCAAATATCCATTTTACGATGCTCTCTGTAAAAGTAGGACAAAAGGAGTAAGTTCATTTATTTTTGTGGTCAAATGCGAGAAGAAAAAAACAAGACGGCTTTTTACAACTTGAACGTACATTTCGTAATAAAATATTCGGTTGTTTTAAAATTTAAATATCTGAAACACTATTAAATGTTTAAATGATTCATGGACTAGATTTTCATTGTTTTGAACTATGCCTTCTAAAGTAGACAACATATATCTTTCCAAGTGTCTATAAATGTTTCAGCTTTTCTAAATATTGAAGCTTGATTCTCAGGTAACATCATAAAAATGCTCTTTGTTTTGACCAAATTGTTCCACAACTACTATACTGTGAAGCTTAGTTTTTATCGGTTGGCATGTTTTCAATAGTTTCTTAACTCACTAGTAATACATGTTACAGATTTAAGAAACTTAAGTTAAAGCCTCTCGAGTTAATAATTGTAAGTAGGCATCGGACGTTAAATCGCATTGTTATTGTTTATAATTGTTGCTTGCACTTTATTGTAATTATTTTAAAATTGAATAATCGACAGGTGGCCAAAACAAATCCTAATATATAAGTTGCCTATCTTAATAGATACGGAAAACAAATACATATTAAAAATTATTTATGTCTTTGAATAAGTGCCCGTTACCTCAATTTGAAGAGCAATCGACCTGCAATCGAGAGGTCCGGGTTCGAGTCCCGTACGGGGTAAACATTTTTTCGATACACAAGTAATAAGAAATATTAATTTCATATTTTACTCTATTAATCATTAATTAGATAAGTTAGTCATTTCGAAAACTACATATTGATTGCATGAAACACCCAATTAGCATAAAAATGCCAGGCAGGGTATATGGACCATTTCTGTCATAGGTGGCAGACGAAATGGCATCTTACGTGAGATGAACCATTATTAGTGTGTAGAAGCTTTTACAGGAGATGAAATAAGGGGTTAATAAAACGGGACATTTATTGTTCAATTTCTTTGTATCTCGATTTTGGGGTGCGACAGCAAATTGACTTTCCTTATTCAAAGTCAACTCTACGAAGAGACTAATGGTTTTAAATGACAAAATGCCAAAATAAGAGGAAATTATTGGTGGAAAAGCCAGATATTGTATCATGGAGAGGCATATATTTAAAAACCATTAGACTTTTTAGAGAACAGGAAAAAAAAATTTCTACATGGAAGAAACCTGGGTCAACAATGACGTTTCCTGGAGTAAATGTTAACAAGGTCCTGAGCCATAGGTGTAAGCTCGTCGCAGCGCTTAATTGTAGTGTAGTACATATTGGGTCCACAGAAGGATTTTTACCATACTGCAGGTTGGTATTTAAAGCTGGCTCATCAAGAGGAGACTACCATGGCCAAATGAACTCATTCAACTTCGAAAAGTGGATAACATAACAAGTTATTCCAAATCTGCCACCTAACTCAGTTGTAGTTATTGATAATGCGTCGTACCACTCTGTTGTTGAAAAT
>WYDF02264052.1:0-18856 GCA_009867245.2 Adranes taylori
TCTACGATAAAATCAACGTTAGTGGATTCGTGACGCTAGTACGCTATGAAATTATTATTATAACTTAAAATCTTTAATTATTTCACCACAAAAAGAGATATTTGACAAAATAAGTCAGATTTCGAAAAAAATAGTTTCCCTTAATCAAGTTACTTTGTTCAAGACTATATTGTGTGAATGTTTTCGCTTGATTCATAAAAAACTCATAAATAAATGAACCAGGTAATACCAGGTTAAAAACCAGATATTGAAGGTCAAAATATTACATCTAACACAGCTGCAAAGAAGGAAGATAATTCTAGAAAAATAAGAGCAATATGAGGTAGGTATACAAATTCTAAAACAAAACCAGAAGAATTTGTACAGGAACACGAGAAACCTATAGATAGCTCAAGTGGTTCAATGGATAAGGGTATTCCTAGGCTACAATGTAATCAAAATCAGATACGGAAATGGAAGAGGTAAGATCATAAATAAGCTTCTCAAGTATCTTAAGCAGACGAGAAAAGAGCTCAAGGAAGTTAATAATCTCCGCTCCATTGAAGGGAAATACGTAAATTCAAGATGCGTAAACCACTCCCAATTGTAGCACGAAACAAAGACAATTACAGCCGCATAAGAGAAGGGCTCATGGCAAACAAGATTGGGTTAGAAAATTATTATGGACTGCAGAAATGATGAAAATATTTAGACGATTTCAGATTAACGATCAGATTATTAGACGAGATGAGGGAAGAATATCATACCTTCCAACTTAAGTAACAGAAAGATTTAAAGGTCGTACCACGAGGAGTCCCGAAAAGTTTATCTGAAAAAGAAGTCTAGAAGATCTAATCAAACAAGCCTCCTCACTAAACTGCATCAAAATAATGGGAAACAAAACGCGCATCTGCCCCTTGTACTAGGGCTTGTGTTCGTAGTAGGACAAATGTTGAGACCAATGAAAAAGGAAAAGAGTTATTCCAAATCAAGGAAATTTTGCAAGCATGGGTGACTACAGAACTCAAACAAAAACCCACAAGCACCCTACAGTGCTATCGCTGTCAACTATACGGGCACGTGCAATATCGTTGCACGTGTATGTATGTTACAAATGTGCAGGCAATCACCAATATAAAGAATGCGAAAAACTAAAAACAAGTGCACTTGTTTTACTCATTTTCGAAATATTGAATTTATAATCTGGTAATACCTCTTTTAAAATTTCGACTAATTGGCCTTTTGTTATAAACTAGTGATCCGACTTTCTTGTTTTGTCTGGGTATCAAACGCTATTAACTTTTTGTGAGGCTTAAATTCTTTCTGTCCTCAGCTGTAGTGCATACAGCACAAATAGACTTTATGCGCTGGAAGCTATCTTTCAAACTCCAAACTGTGCCCAAATCACCCCAAAAACATAAACAGAAGTAAAAAACAATAGAGGACAAAAAGAATTTAAGCCTCACAACAAGTTGATGGCATTTGATACGCAGACAAAACAAGAAAGTTGGATGACTAGTTTATAACAAAAGCCCAATGAGTCGAAATTTTAAAAGAGGTGTTACCAGATTATGAGGTGTTATCAGTATTTCGAATATGAGTAAAATAAAAGTAAAAATGGTATCATGGAATGCAAACGGACTGAAAACAAGAGCCATGAATTACTAGAATTTCTAAAAGAGGAAGAAAAGCGATAGCCTCATTAATAAGCGGAACGTACATGAAAAACGGAGATCGTTTGAGCATTTCAGGATATAAAATATTTAGGGAAGATTACCAAGGAGCACCAGGAGGAGGTGTAGCAGTGTTTCTGAAAAGCAATATTTGTGCTCGGAAAATTGACACTAAAACTGTAAACTGTGAATGAATAGGCGTAGAAGACAGTCTAAATGGAGATGTGTTAAGTCTAGTGGCAGAGTAGAGAAAAACCATCCGAACTGCCTACTGAAGCAGATTTTACAGAAATAATAACCCCATTGCTGGAAGGGATTGGAACGTAAAGCACTTGGCTTGGAACTCTAGAATCAAACATAGTTCTGGAAAAATACTTTTTAAATTAATGAACAAATATACAAACATGTAGGTCTATGGACCAACAGATCATAGATCAATTCCGACTAACAACAAATGTGGCGATGTAATAGATATATTTATTACACATAATATTAGGAAACAAGTAATAGAGCAAACAGAGCACAAATTAACTTCTTAGCTTCAAATTAACTTAGCACAGAATCACTTCCCAGTAACAGCAGAGATAGAAGGAAATACCTGGAACTACCAAAAAGTGAATCCCAATGAAAAAACCGAATTGCCCTCGTAGTTAAGAAGAAGAAGAAATCCTTGTGAGCTAAGTTAGGACTATACTAACTATACTACTGATTCAAGAGTTAGAGCTCATGAGCTGCCTGTGTTCATACAGGCAGTTGTTTATGCCGATTGTGCAAGTTCACATGGTGGAATCCTGGTGTGGATCGTTAGTTTTTCGTATTCTTCTTTTCGTAAGTATTTCTAATAAATAAACGATTGTGACTGTCATCGAGAATTGACAGTTCGACGCTTATTTAAAGCTAAGTTGCGATCTGTTAAGTATTTCACAAAAACAAATTACTTCGAGCACGAAATTTTATTTTAAAAAGGCTTGAATCCTTCAAATCCTCAAGTGACAGGTCCCTAGTTTCGAATGGAAATGTACTAAATATAATGTTAGACTCTTGGACTGGTCCTTTTAATATTTTCGTTAATCGATGATAATTAGGAGCAGTTTGTTTTCTCCTCGTAACATGATCATGGACATATCAATGCAACTTCATTGCAAAGTTTCTGTGACTTCAGATTATCTTTATTATGATTATCTTTATATAAATCGAAGAAAACGTTAGAATCTGAAGATCTTGCAATTATAACTTTAGCAATTAAAACTTGCAACAGCAACACATACGCTTACGAAATGGAAAAATACGAGCCAGAAATATATGAACCAAAAATCACATACACGCAACAATCAAATATCTAACATTATAAATACAAGAAAAAGTAAAGAAAAACCAAATAGAAATAAAAACTTTATATATGTACAACTTAGCAAAAAATGATATACTAGTAATAGAAATGAAAAACAAGCAGAAAAGCGATGGGTACAAACAAGAAACCTCTGAGAAAAAGCAAAGCTAAGAATGCTACAAGAAGAGGTAGATACAATCAGCTCTCTGGAAGTTGCTCTCTGGAAACTTATGTGACAATTAAGAAAACAACCAGAGCAGAACCAGACCAATAATACGATCAGAGAGTACCGTAGCATATGCAGATCTAGATAAAGCAGACATGATGATAGAACATTTTCAACAGCAGTTTAAAAACGTGGAACCTACAGAAAAACAATAATAAAAAAAGAATATAAATCAGTGAAAGAAATAAACAGAAGTAAAGTAATAGACTCAGAAATGCAACTTATCAAAACAGATATAGTGAAACAACATTTATTAAAACACAATTCGAAACAAGCGCCAAGTGATGACGAAATTCCAAACCGAGCTATCAAACTTTTCCGGAAAAAATAATTCAACATCAAAGAAATATTTACAACAGATGCATTCAACTAATCCACTTCCGGACCTATCGGAAAAATGGAATAACAAAAGAAATACCGAATAACCAGAAAGAGCCATCAAATCCGAAGAACCGTCGACCAATTTGTCTATTAAATGGTATGCGTAAGATTTTTGGAACTATTTTAAAGCATCAGATTCAAAATTATCTGGAGGATAACAAATTGATTCCAAACAACCAGTTACGCTTTAGGTCCTAATTATCAGCAACACAACAAGCCGCAGTGATGGAAGGCATGCTGTACAAAACCACAGTAAAACCAAAGAAAAAGAAGCATGCATTTGTAGGCTTGATGGACCTCGAGAAGGTCTACAACAAGATCTAGGAGGTCTCTTACATAAACTCCGCATGCTAAATGTCCCTATGGTACTTATTAAAATTATAAAATCATTTCTGGAAAATAGAATATTCAGGATCAAAGTAAACCAGAAATTGTCTGAACCAAGATAAACAGAAGAGTCACTTCCGCAAGATCCTTGCGGCAAGATCCCTCTATCAGGATGGCGGTCTAAAAATATCGGTCTATCTAAAAATATCGGTCAGGATGGCGAAAGCGAGAATGGCTCAAAGATGCAAATTAAAAGAATCACAAGAAAAACGAGAGGGGGAAGAACCATAAAATTTAATAATAAAAATATTAATATCAGAAACTAGGAAACATACTTGGGAGTAAAATTCAATTAGAGAAATTCATTCCTGAAGCACATCAAATGCAAAGAAAAGATAGCCGGCGTCAAGCGAGAAAGTAAAATTACCAGGACAGCCAGGAATGTATCATCAAATCAATTAAGTGTTTAATCAAATTTTATTTACTTGGAAACATTCTTTAATTTACTTCCCTAATTAGGAGAATTAATTGAAATGCTTTTCTACTCTCAAAACCTCCAGTCAGTATTACGTATGGGGCGTGATAATATCTTGCCAGCGCTTGTAACATTTCTATTCTATAATATTAACATAGCAGACCTTTTGTGCAATGAAACATTTAGTTAAATGTAATTTTTAACTAATTGAGGGGGAGAGGATTATCCACGGATTATCCCCATTTTATGCAAAAGTTAGTACATAATGATGACCAGTAGTGATATTTTTAAATATTAGGGACTATGTCTTTAGATGTAGTAACTTAGGAGTCCTTAAGTTGGGTATTGCTTTAAAGAGAGGTAATGTATAAAAATCTACAGAGTCTTGCTTCAAAGTTTAAATAAATTATTGCCACGTACCGAACAAAAAAATGAAGAATTGAACGAAATATAATCTAGATGCAAGCTGGTTAGCTTAATCTATAAATTAAATTCTATTAAATTTAAACTGCATCAACGTCTATTACAACCGAGAAAAACGTATTAATTCTTAGAATCTGAACGCAGTTGTTCGACATGACATTCTAGGGACAGAGAAATTCACGATCGTACTATTCTGCAGCTCTATTCTGGTGAGCTCATTTAGGCTGGCAATCTTGGCTTGTTTGTTATGCGACTTTTCGGAACTTGTAGATTCATTCAAAATTAGGTATTCAACATGGGTAGTGTCAGTGCAACAAGATGGCATCACAAATAGTTACGATACATGCATGAAAGATCTGTTAAAATGTAAGAGCTAATCGAAAAACTTAATTTGTTTTAAATAACTTGAAATAAAAATTGAAATTAGTTTAATCTTTATTTCTGATATAAATTATATTTTATAAAATTTAACAATTTTCTTTATTTTAACCCCGATAAGTTTTAATAACTTCCAAGAAGGTTCTGGTACTCCTCCTTCATTTGAGTAAAGATACCTACACGTTTTGGTCGTATCAATATTCGGTTGCTCAAAATTGGTTCACTAAATGCAATTTCTCATTTTGTCAAAATTGAGGTCTCTTTGTGTTATGTTAAACTAGTGTATCGCTTGATCATTACAAGATCTTTCTCATTAAAAGATCTTTCGATAAAGAAATTTAGAAAGTGCTAACAAAAAATAGTTTCATATGTAGACAAAATTATACGTAAGGCATTGTCTAACAAAGTCTACTTGAATCTTTAACTTCAACAGTTGTGGAGATATCGCAAAACAACGTTTCAATGTCGCAATCTTTTACTAACATTTACATCTGTTAAATACTGTTGTGTGCACTTGGTACGAAAAAACTCTTTAGTACGATGTATAAGTTATATTGGATATCATTGGTTGTGAATTTTTGACAAAAATAACGCCGTTATGATTCAGCATCCTCCGTCAGCACACTGCGACTATTTTATACCCGAAAATAAAGCAAAACCATGAAAGGACGACGTTCATATTTGATTTGAACAGCTAAAAAAAGCTGGAAGAAGTGTACTATGTCCAACTGGAATTACTTTGAAGGGGACAATATTAAAATTGAGGAATAAATTCAGATTATCCGAGAAAACTCATAAATCATAATTGTATTATTTGATCGTACCTCGTACAATAGGATATTTAATGGAATTTACGTTTTTTTTTTATTATGAGTGATGTCTTTTTAATTTTGCATATAGCTTTAACAAAAAGCAATCGTTTAAATTTTAGTCCTTTATTGTTTTACAAAGTACTTGCGACCATTGTCGATGCACTTTTGCATTCGCTCAAACCAATTGTTAAAGCACTTATTCAACTCTTCAATGGGAATGCTCAAAATGGTCATTTGGTAAGCATCGATTGCATCTTCAGGTGGTTGAAATCCTTGACCCCACAGAGGATTCTTGATGGCGGGATAGGTAACAAAAAATTGTTAGGACTAAGCTGTACGAAGGATGATCAAGCGACTCGAAGTTTTGTTGCTCGAAAAACTCAAATGTTTGTCGAGCAGTGTGAGTACTCGCATTGTCATTGTGAAAAATAATCCGACGCTATGGATTGTTTTTGCGCAGCTCGGAAATGATTTCTGGCAAATAAAGGGTTGTGTACCCTCGATTTTTTAAAGAAATGGCATTTGATACAAAAGTTGCGGCCATCTTTTTCGACACACTGCGGGAACGGATGAGTTTGGTTGGGTTCTCATCTTGAAACACCCAAGTAGTAGATTCGCAGTCAGTGAAACACTCAGTCAGTCTACTGCTTGGCTACGTTTATTCTCGGAATCATAAGAATAAATAAGACTCGTCACCACTGATGATGCTGTACACATTTTTGGAGCGGCCTCTGTTGAAACGATTCAGAGTTCTTTGACACCAACTGACACGAGCCGAGATTTTAGCAGACGCGGGATCCAACGAGAAACAAAATTTTTTTCAGGCCCAAAATGTAAAATCTTTTGGATTAAGGTCTTAGACATGCCTAAGCAACTCTCGTCTCGCACGGTAAGTTACATGACAATCTTCATTAATCATCTCGCTTACAGCATTAACATTTTCCGGGGTGACCGCTAATTTTGGAAGACCTGGCTGAGATTTGTGCTTCCACGTCTGAATTCAGAGTACCAGCGCGAAATTGTCAATTGATGTGGTGCTTCAATACCAAAAACAGCAACCAACTCGGCAACTTCTTGCGATAAACTTCTTCGAAAGTTGTAAAAAGTTATCGCTCGTTAATGCTCTTCAATTCAATGTTTTTTGAACGCCTTACTAATTTTAAGAATTCACTATGACTCTGAACCATTGGTTATATTTTAAGAAAATTTTCAAGACGTCTCAATATGATATTGAGGTTAAATTCGGAATCATATGTTTTCTTACTGCGCCCTCTATGTGGCTGTAATCAAAATTGACATCCCTCATATAATACATATGACATCCTTCCTATAATACATAAGTATCTCTCATCCGTTTAAATAAGATGGCCTTATATTATGCAAGTGATAACTATATTTTAACTAGAAATTTGTATTTTATAGCACATCTCTAATTATATTTGAGGGAATTATCCAACAGTCCGGAAAAAAGAGAGAAAAGAGCTTAGCGATTTATTAAAAAAAATGACATATCGTGCAATGCAGCATAGACTGTTTTACAGGCGAAAAATTTATTTATATTTTCCTAACGCAGATGCTGAAAAGCTATATGATATATATTATAACCTCTATACAACTTTTTATTAAATTTTTATATAATGTAAATAGACAATTTCCTTTAATACATTTTGTTTATATTTGTCTACAACTTCATGTTTATTTTTCATATAGCATTTATGTAAGGAATCAATTGTTCAATATGATTGAAATTAAAAAAAGTAGTAGTTCAAAATGTGTGGATGTGTATATATCGCTAAAAAAACTGTTGAAAAATTGTGACATGTTGCATTAATGCGTGAATTAGACAAGTACAACCAGCGAACTTAGCCTACACTATCCAAATATTCCTTTCCAATCCGCAATCGAGTTAACCGTAACAGATAAGCTTTAACACCTCATTAAATATGCATTAAAGGTTTTCAGTCTCCCATAGCCTTTTCACGAAATCTTTCTTCCTTATTCTGCTTCAATGCAGAAGAAAGTGCGATTAACAATTTGACAAACTTTATTGCTTTATCACTATATATTTATACGTAGTTTGATGTAAATTTTGATTATATTTAAAATCCTATTTAGAATGAGGATTCAGTTTTACATTTGGATCCTCCGGCTATCTGTCTATTTCCCATCATTTGATTTATAATATTAACTTAGGCAATTGTCATTGTTTTCTATGATTAAATTTATTTTCTAGTTTAATAATTAAAATTAGTACGTAATGTTTTATTACGTAATATTAATTGTCATTTTTTTACTACCGATTCGTTTCCGGACTTATGTTCATAGGAACCTTGCCAAAAGGACATATATCACTCGTCTTCGTGCACTACATAGCATTCTTAAATATTGTACCATGTTTTAAACCAATGAAGACTATTACTCTTCCTAATTGGCCTTATTCGCATATATGGCATTGGAGAATGTTTTAAAATTTCATAATATACAAATATACTGGTTTTATTGACTTAACCAAAACAAGATCGTAATTTGTTTATAACTACTATACTGCTTTTATATTTTATTCTCTTTGTAACATAATTTGCTTTTGCATGCGATTCAGGGTTGGGCTAGGAATTCGTTTGTTTTAATTTGTATAATAAAGTACGTTGTTTCTTATATGATAAATACAGAAAGGCATAAATAAGTTCTTTTCTTCCATTTCAAAACAAATCAAATAAAGAATGACGAACTAAATATGATTTTTGTAGTTCATTGTATTATTTGTCTTCAGCTATGAGTACGGTTCTGGAACGAAACTTCTCTTCTGTACCAACGGCGTTGAAGTTGACTGGATTAAATAAATGATTCTTGGTTGAATAAAATAATACGTAGATAATGATCGAATGGAACATTGGCGATGTAGAACTTTATCGATGCGCTATTAGCGTACATATGCGCGCAGGCGTAGAAATGCATTGAAACGTTATGATAATTGGATTTTTCTTGATGAATAATGATGCTGAGGATATTAACTAATAATGTGCGTTGACGGAATAAATTTGGCCTCTGTCGAAGTACTGAAATTGGGGCCGGTGATGTCCTCGTTCTAGGCAACGTCTTTTTCTCGTGTGACTCTCCATATCTTGCATCGATGTCAAGGATAATGTGAAAATAATATGAGAATAAGAGTAGAAGAATTTGATAATTAATTGGGAATCGAAAGATTCAGCAGAAGATGTGTTGTCGGATACTTAACCTCTTTTTTTGTCTCGCAGAAGTTGAATTTTATTTTGTAGAATTTTAATTTACTTATTTTATTTTCGTAGGTTTAATATGTTGTTTGAATATTTTTAAGTTTAGTATAACGCTTTAAGATTAGATCAACACTGGCTGCGATCATTCTAGTTGACCAAAAGGAATTGACTAGGTCTTATTTTAGAATTAAAGTTTTGGAGTAGCGCGATGGGGTTCTCGAAACCATACAAAGACAACAACTCGAAAATTGCGTCTCTTGGATCACTGGAATCCGTTGAACTGTGGCTTGTTGCCCAAGCCGATGGCTTATGACGGCGTCTGCCGCAAAAAGGGCGGAATTTGAAAGAAGAGTCCGCTACAAAATTTCTAGGAAGGTTATACTTCCGACCAATTAATCCTGATCCTGATCCGTTAAGAAAATTGAAGGATCAAAGTTGCATTATTTCGTTAACAGTTATCTTGGGAAAATGGCAAGTGGTGGTAGTTTATAATAGGTGGTGGTCACACCAGCGGTGGAAATAGCAGCTTGATGCGGCCAAAATATCAAAATATCTCATAGAAAAACACCTCCCTCAAAATACGTTAAACTAATATCCAAACAGATTGTTAAGCGCCAAAAGGGTATGAAGTTTATGGAACATTCAGAGGATTGTGGTAGGATGAAATTTCCTGTCCATATTTGCATAAGCCGGCAATATAAAAATATACGTTAAACAGTCGTTTTCGTTCATAAAAAACAACTATACATCGTAAAATTTAAATACGACAATGCACTTGTGCATAGATCAAATAAGCCGCTTGTTGTTTCGGTAAGTACAAAGTTTTTGAGGTGATCATATGTCGCTCGCTTCTTATTGGCGCGGAACTGGTCTGGTGTTTTTATTTGTATAGATGTGTGTATTATGTAGTAGCTGTCGGCCTTTACGATTCCTCCTAGCTTTTATATTTTTATTTTAACGTATTACGATTACATCTTGGATTATTTATATATATTTTCTTCTTAATTTAACTAATTTACTATGATTAATTGATTGATTAATATATATTTGATTACATTTAATTATACATTTTATATTTTTTGAATTGCTTATTGCGATTATTAATTAATTGAATTAATGAGAGTCCGATATCAATATACATTTAAAATACAAACAAATGGTGAATGAAGATAACATAGTTAAATTGACAGTTTAGATAAATGGTTAAAGTTGAAACTGATGAAGGTTTGAAACAATATGTGAATACCAAAGGATCTTATCTAATAGAAAGCACAAACTTCCATTTGGATCGTTCTCAGTTGTCAAGTAACATGTGTCCTCTTTCCAATAATACATTTTTCTAAAAATTTATATACTTTTATCGAGTTTTTAAAACACATGTAACATACTTATAAATCATTTATAGGATTTAGATGACAATATGCGCTACGAAAACTTGAACAAATGAAATCATTGTAAATGCAATTGCATTCAGTACAACATAACGATTTTTATTTTCTTTTTTAGTAAAGAAAAAGTTTCGTAGCATTAAATATTGTCATATGAATTACATCCCAAATAAACTGGAAACTAGTAAGAATTAAAAAAATACTCAACGCATCCACGCATCTTAGGTACAGTCAGAGGTTTTATGAGTATAAGTCAGAGAGTATAATTACAGTCAGAGGTTTTACTCTGTACTTACGAGATTTTATCATACAAGAAATTTTACTACTTGAATTAAATCTGCCTAATTGGCAGATATTTTACGGGGCGGAATATTTTTCTCTACGCACAAAATTTTACTCATTTCATTGCCTAATGCTCTATAACTATAAAGAATACTTGAACGACTTTTTTACGCACGATTTTCTATAAAACACAACATCCTTATAGATTTATGTTACGTATTTTAATCAAAATCAATCAAAAGATGGCAAAGTTTGTATATTGTTGTTGACTGATCCATTAATTAAATTAAATAATTGAGTTAAGAGTGGCGAAAAATATATGATATGCAGCATGTTTGTACTTCCATTGTTCTAGGTCAAAGTAATAAATACCTAACATATATGTTGTCCAAATAGTAGAATAAGGTCCAAACTGTATCACCATATATATTTTGTTGCAATAATTGTACTTTTTCTAAAAGTATTTCTTTAGGTCAAAGTTGACTATTTTGGCCCGCCATTTTCAAGAGCCATTTTCATTCTAGCTAAATACAAAACCTTGTAGATTGCAAAACAATGTCATAACAGAGACTAAAGTATTCCCTATAACTTTTTAGGGAATACATTTATATTCTTTTTGGATTTTTTCTACTTTTTGAAGATTTTTCATTAATTAGATACATCGGAAGTAAGAAAATTGTCATACAAAGAATATTAATAAAAAATTTTATGTTCGGCCTGAGATTGCGCGACAGTGTCGATATTACAGATCATAAGCGCACACGTTTCTGAAACAAGCGTTATGTAAGAAATTCTAAGTTGACAATATTTTATTCGCGTGACTGTTATAAGTGCATTATTTTGATAAAAAAAAATGGCGAAGTCACTGAAGTATCAATCATAGTATCGAGGTTCGAAATCACGAATTCATAATAAGTTGGTAACTTATTTATTTCTTTACAAAAATAACATATCTCACATAGGATTTTTAATTTTAATTTATCTTCCCCGTTTCTTTATTTATCTTAAAATTTTCCTCATCACTCCAACCTCTTTACCTTCCTGTCTCAAGCACACTCTCCAATTCTCAGTGTTTTTCCTCTATTGCTCATTCCATTCTATTTATTCCTTTACATTTTTCACCCAATGCTCCCAATTTTCCTCTTCTTCATAACAATTTCTACACATTCGCTAACTTCCATCCATCCAGTACCTATTCCCACTCTCTTCGCTTCCACATCTAAACCTCGCTATTTTTCTCTTTTCCTCCATTCTGCCTTTAGCTCTTAAAGGCATACCTCCTTCCACTCTTTTCCATTTATACCCATAATTATACCTGCTTTTTCGTTTTCCTTCTTGTCTCTTTTGCTTTTCTACATCTTTCATTCTTTCTTCAACTATTGCAATATAATCTCAGTCGGTGTCGATCTTTCAACTCCTATTGTTCTCTTCAGACATATCACTTGTACTCTTTCCACCTGCTCTCGTTCACATACAGCCCACATTTCAGCCCCATACTTCTAACGCATTCATCCAGAATATTTGTCCTCATGTTCACTGATTACCCAAGTTTCCTTCCCATACATATTTCATTCTTTCCATAACTACCCCCACTTTCATCCCCACCATTGTAAATTACTTTTTGCATTTCCCATTTTGCGCCAACATGTATCCTAAATATTTATACCGTTTCATCCTTTCTATTTTCTTTCCATTTGTTTCAAAGCTAAATTTCTTACTATCACGTCCTCCATTCTTACATCATCACTTTTGTCTTTTCCGCATTCATTTCTAACCCTCTTCTATTCATGTACCCTCATCTCTTCTAACCCTCAACATATCTCTCACTTCTTCCATACTTCCTGCCACACATCGCATGTCCTCCGCATAGCTTAGGGATCATATTGTTTCATTCCCTATAATAACTCCTCCCGACTGTCCCTTTTGTAGCAAATCTTCTAAATCAGCCGTATATATATTGAATAAATTTTCGCTCATTGGACACCTTGCCTTACACCCCTCGTGATTTCAAACCTTTCTGATACATTTTCGCCTACTCTCGCTCTTACTTATCATTCTCTCTGATATACCAACTTTCTCCATCTTCTCCCACAATTGCTCCCTTTTTTACCAAATTCTGGCTGCTTTATGTAATTTAATTTTACTATATTGTCTGTGATCCCCCTATCTCTAACAAACCCTGTTTGTGTGATAATACTCCCTTCTCCGGCATGACCTTTTCCAATCCTCTATTCAATATTTTTGTATACAGCCTATACATACCATTCATAACTATCACTACGCTATAACTTTCTACACATATTCTTTGCCCTCGTTTCTACACAGGGGTAACTTTCCGGGCTTCCATTTCTCCGGGCTTCGATTTCCGGGCTTCCATCCATTTCCCGTATTTCCTTTCCACACCATACTTCATTTATATCACTGGTCAAGATCTTTAACTCACTCATACTTCCACTCATACTTACTCAGTCATACAATTAACTCATTCATACTCAGATTTCTCATACTTCCACTCAGAGTCCATCGGAAAGTGTTTAGATTCTATCCTATTTCCTATTCTAATGTATTCTGTATACATTCTTGCAGAATCATTTATCATCATGTAATCATTTGCTGATCCTCCACCATGTCCCCTAAATGTTAACTATCCAACCCAATCATCGTTTATACATCCGTTACCCACATCAAATTCCTTTTTGTCCATTCATTCTAACAGCCATTTCCCATCCACATTTGCTATATTTTCCTTTGACTTTCTTTTCCACCATATTGAGCCTCCATTTATTCCAATCCTCCTCAATTAGTCCAGTCTCCCATTATCGTTACTAATTGTATATTATCTCTGTCAACACTTAACATTTTATTCAATCTGCCCATAAATGCCCTAAAATCCTTATTCACATAAACCGTCAAAATCATCCAGTTTTTTCCATTTACATTCATCACTCTTCAACATGCCCCTTCCCATTGCCATTCCGTTTCTTTTAACTTATTCATTCATTCCTATTTTCACCCGTAATGATACAACCGCTCGCTCTATCTTTTGTATGCTTTCGTTTCGCCTCTTGCATTTTCCAATCATATCCCTTAGGCAATTTCCTTTTCTTTTGTCATTTCTCTACATTCACCTATGTTTCCACTAATCTAATAATGTCAAAATCCTCTAAATATTCTTTTATATCCCTCTGTGCTATTTTATGATTTAAACCTGTTACATTCCTGCATACCATATTCCCTCATCCTTCCTTATTTTTTCCTCAATTTTCTCACTACCTTTTCTTATATGTCTTTTGTTCCCACCTCCTCTCCACTCTGTATTGCCTTCCTGCTTCCACATTATTCTTCTCTATCATTATCTTCTGGTCTTCCTCTATCCTTCCACATCCATTCGTTTTCAGTTTTTTATTCTTTCTTTATTAGTGCTTTCTCTCACCTGTCATCTTCTCCCTTCTGTTTTTCTGCCCTGATCAATGCTCCTTCTTTCGTATTCCATATCGATATCTCCTACTCATTCTTTCATGTAACAAATTCACTTTACAAAAGCGGTTTTACTTTTTCTACAAGATGCTAAATCTACTACAAAAATTACCACTCACAAAGCCAATTCAAAACAAGAAAAATGAAGGAATAGATACAAATAATGAGAAATTATATTGAATCAGACAGTTTATCATGATATTTTCATGAATTAAAGCAATAAATCTATTGTTGAATAGTTAAGCTGCATTGTATCAATATTTTACATTACGTACATAACAAATACATATAATTCAAATAGTTTTTTACATTTTGTTCCTACAGCTATTTGTTCCTACAGCTATTGCACAGTTTAAAATATTTAACATACCATTTGGTATAAACAGTTTTATATTAGTATAATTTTAAATAGTTAAACTGCGAAACAGAAATATAATGTGATTGTAATATGTGTCTGTAGAGTTGCATTCGTCTTTTTTTAATGTAGCTTGTGCCATCTATCGGTATCGAAATGTCCCGCTGCGTTATTCCCCAGTTTAAAATTAAATCTATCTTTGTTCTTCTGTAGTTTCTTTATTTACAGGCCTACCTCGTTAATCCGAATATTTGATTGTTTGATGTGTTTCGATTACCGAGAATATGATAAAAAAAGGTCAGAAAAAAGACAAAACAATAATTTTTATTTCAAAACTATAATATTGAACAATTACAAGTTACAGGATATTAAATTGGTACAGTATATTGGTAATGTTGAAACCATCAAAATCACTTTAAGAAGTCATAATAAGAAGTCACTTAAGAAAGTCTTGAATCTTTTTCTGACCTGCTTTTTTATGTACTTACGAAACGCGTTGTTGACGAAGGGTGAGCATCTGGTGAACTGGAATCTTGTTATCATCTGTCCACGCCAAAAAGGTGTTGAAAGCATGCAACGCCGCTGTATTGGTTACTGTCTGACTTGGCTCTTCTTCATCACCGTTTGTTTCCTCATCAGCGTGTCGTGTCTGGTTTAAAACCGTGTCGTATATTGTTAATCGTTTAATGACAGTTTCTAAAGATTCATTTGACGACACTACACTGTAAAATTCTTCTGTACCGCATTTTGATCCCAGCGATTACATGCTGGTCCATTGGCTGACCAAGTGCAGTTAAATTTGGAGGTAGGTACAAAGCATAAATTAGCTTGTCGTCACTTACGAGCTCTTCAGCTGCCGGATGGCCAGGGCAATTATCCAAGAATAAAATCGCCTTTTGCGGTAGGTTTATAGATTTCTCACTGCAAAAATTAATTCGTTGTGAAACCTGTCGAAAAATATTTGTCTGTTCATCCACGTACTTTTTTGGCTAAAATACTTAACTGGAAGAACAAAGTTGTTAAACGCTCTTGGACTTTTAGTTTTTCCAATCACTCACATTCATAACTTATGGGTCCCGACAGCATTGGAACAGGGAAAAACATTATCCGTTCTTTTCTTTATTTTTCGCCCAGCAGCTTCTTTTTCTCCTGCCAAAACAAGTGTTTTTCAGTAGAAACCCGACTCATCAACGCTGAAAACTCGTCGCTCGAAACTTTTTCTCCACTCAAACTTAGCACTCTCATTCCAAATAGATTTTTTAAATTGTACACCCAACCGCTACTTGCACGAAAGGCGTCTTTGTGTATTATTTCTCGGTAAGAAATCTAGCTTTCTCTGCGATGATATCACCACTCAGCATGTTATTTTTAGTTCTCTGCTGCACTATCCATGTGCTGCACTATAATGTCTGTTCAACATCAACATTTTCCGCAGTTTTCAAAGTTTGCCGCTTCCCGGATCACATCCCGAACGAGAGCAATGAGATTATGTTTTCCCTTTTACTTTTAATGTCAATACAGTGGATTTGTCAACATCTTATTCTGAGCTTCGTCAAACACTCCCCACTGTCCAGTCGTTTAGTTATCTTGTACTTGTCTTCTAAAGTTAATGGAATATGCTTTCTTTACGACGTCGTTTTGAAAAAAATAAAACTTCACAACCCACTCGCGTAACGCACACGCAGCTCACTTAACTACGTATGGTACTACACAGCTGAAATCTAAACGTCGCCCGTCGTTCGGAGTAGCGCGGCGTTTGGAGTACTTGGGGATACTGGCAGCTTGCCTGTATAATATGCCCTGTTTCGCTTAAATTTGTCTAGGCTTCATCAGATAACTACTACAAAGGCTAACTTGGTGTATATATATATTCTGGTATATACACCATCTGTTGATTTCCGATGTTGTCTTATGATGCCTAGGTGAAACCGGTCATTCTAATTGAAAATAAATATGTGTAATGTTGGTTAGGTTTATATGTTGCTCATAACATGAAATATTATAAATATTCAGGGTGTACACTTTCTAATTGAGACATTATTGCTGTCTCCTAAAGTAGAAGAAATGGAGAAACGTTTAAGTGGAGAGAAATGTAGATAATTAAAAAACAAACAAACAACAAACATCACTCTTTAAAATTTCAGAGCCGTGTTTGAAATATTTACAAAACAAATTTTGCAATTTTCTAAAATTTTCTCTGATCTGATTATTTTTGATAATATTAAAAAACTTTAAAGTAGTTTTTTGTTACATAAATTACATCCTTAAGTTTACCGTAAACACTGATGTAATACAATGTTTCGTAACTACGTAGACATCATCAACATTATTTTTTTAAAGACGGACCTGGATTTTTTTTTCATAAAGTTGTTTCAAAATTGTATTCTAAATACATCTCTGTAATTTGATGAAAAATAATTTGTTACAGTTTTTATTCATTTCAAGATGGTTCTTATTTTGAAAGGCGGTCCTGCCGAGATTCGTTGCACTTACACTATATTTAGTTTAGCAGGATAAAAAGGAAACGCAAAACATTTTAATCAAAGTACCTATTTAATTTTTAGGAAACTAGTGCTTGATAAAAAAATTTAACCACGTTCTCCGGCATTTTGATTTTAAAAGATCAATCTAGGACAGGTTAAAGAAAAATGTGTTTTAATTAACTTTAAATTGTTTATCAAGCATTACGTTCCCAAAAACTAGGTAGATCATTTTGATTCACAATTTTTGGGTTTTTTAATCTGATAAACTAAATATATCATAACTGGAACTAACCGAAGCATGTCCGGCTTTAAAAATAAGAACCACGTCGAAATCAACAACACATGTTACAAATGATTTTAATCATACAGGGTTGTATTTAGAACACAATTTCGAAATGATTCAATAAAAAAATTAACCATGTCCGTATTAAAAAAATAATGTTGATGTTTTGTATTACGCAGTTACGATACGCTATATTACATAAAATTTAACGACGTAACTTATGTAACAAAAACTACTTTAAAGTTTTTTAATATTATCGAAAATAACAATGCTAGAGTAAATTTTAGAAAATTTTGTTTATTGTAAATATTTTAAATACGGCTCTGAAAATTTTATTGTTCATGTTTGTTATTTGGTTGTTTTTTAATTATCTACATTTTTTCTCATTTAAACGTTTTTCGATCTTTTTTACTTTTGGAGAAAGCAATACTGTCTCAATTAGAAAGTGTACACTTTGTATATTGCTTTTTATTATAGTGCACTGTTTCTTGGCGGTGGTATCTCAAATCTAAAGAGAATACTGATATAGTCCTTTAATAATGCGCGAAGTAGCTATATATCTATTCTGGTACTCGTTTATTTTTAAGAATATTTCCCTTGAATATAAATGTGCCATATTGTCAAAATTCTTACTTGAATTATGAATTTTTTAATTCTATTTACAGTTAAAGATTTTAATATGCCAATTTGCTCTGGGTATTATAATGAATAACGTCAAAATTAATATTAAAAGCTCTTTCTTTGCTGCATGATATATTCTCTTTAATAATTAGCACACATTTAGACGAAGTTTGCCTTTTCAACTCTCAAAAATCATAAACAGACAGGTGCGTATAAAACAGTGAGTAAATGACGAGGTTTAACATTTGCCATATTCGTAAAACCGATAAATGCTGAAATTTCGTTTCCTACAAAGGCAAATTCATATAAAACATACGGCAATAATTAACTTCTTTAATGAGTTTTTAACTAGTCGCTCGCCTTTCTAATTATCTGTGTTCCTTAAACTAAAATAATATAATTCAAATAAAAAGCCTGTTAACTAATTGTAGCTTCAATTTAAAGATTTCCTTTGATAATAAATGTTATCAATAATATCCTATATAGGAATTTCGTGATTTTTGAAAATTTTAAATTTTTGAAATATTTTTGATTTTGCCGGAAATCATCTAAAAAAAATTCGAAATAGGAAAATATAACGTTTTATACGTTTTATATATGTAAAACGTCGTAAGCACTAGTATATATCACTTACTTTGTGACTCGACTTTCGGGAGTGGATCCATTATCGAACTGACTGATGTTATAATACATATATATATGTATATATATATATATATATATATAAAAA
>WYDF02264063.1:0-18856 GCA_009867245.2 Adranes taylori
TATATAAGCACAGGCAACACGCACTGATCGAATACTTTTCTTTTTAGGCATATTGGAATGTCTGACTTAAAGATATTCCGCAGCTTTCCAAAGGCCGCCCATGTTAGTCCACCGATATATGTATTTTAATCGCTTACCGCTGTAGGCCAAGCAACTCTTATTCTAGATCCGTCCTTTTGTGTTCGTAGTTTGTTACGTAGGGCTATGCATAGTACTAACTACTTTCCACTTGGATATGAAAAATCATCTGTAATAACCCCATCACATTGACCCTCTTGCAGTTCTTTATCAGTTTTTAAAACAGATTTTGGAATAGTTTGCGGTATTATCGTATTGTGGCACATAAAAAGAATTTTCGTCAAAGAAAACTTTCAGCTATTGTTAGTGAAGAAAACAAATTATTAGACAAGACAATAGCCAGCCCATGCGTTCAAACGTTTGAGAAAGCTTAGTCACAACACGTTCTCCAAGGGAAACAGTTTTAGCATACTTTGAAGCTCCGTTTGATGGGCTTTATTAGTATATACTGCTTCAGACTGTTTCGTCCTTTAAATTTGACCATCGACTCATCGAATGGACCAGTATCTTGAAATACGAATAGGTTAACATGAATTCTAATGAAGTTGTAATTGCTTCCACGAAACATGTCAACTTTAATTTGGTGGGCTTGGAAGCTCACGTATAATGCAAATTATTATTAAACGGAGTTTTTGGAACACTAGTCTTTCATTACATTAAAATGTGGAGTACGTTTTATTACAAAAACAGTTGGATTAAATAAACAACAGATTTTTACTGGTACAAACAAGTGTGTACGGCTTTTCTGATTTTCTCCAACAGATGCCGCCATGTTACTAGTCTGGTACAAATACGAACCAAATACTTACTATGATTTTAATTAGCCAAAACATCTAAATTTAAATGCAAGCAAATAGTCTAGTAGACAGTAATGACAGGTGGTACAAATATGTACCAATAGTACTTAAAGGGTTAATCCATGCTTTGAAATTTGTTTTACAGTACTTATTGATGCCTTTGTAGTTTTAGCTGCTCATTTTTATTTACCCAAATATTTTCCAATGGTTCAAAATCCTCGCTGGCCATTAAACTATTCTCATCAATATTGTTTTGTTATGGAATAATATTTAGACATGGTATAGGAATAGGAAAATCAATTAAGCATTAATAACACAAACACTATAAAGTACTAAAATCTTTGATTAAACTAGTATATGTTAAAATGTAGTAACTCCATGAATGTTTATCCATCTCTTAATGCATAGTTAGTATGTTGTCAGCTGGCAGTTTGCCCAGTCAACAGTTATCTTTTTTATTTATTCATCCTGCTTCATTTTCATTACCATCGCAAATAGTCTATACAAACCATTCATATATATCCATTCATCCGATATATTCCCTTTTCCTATCCAAATCGCATTCAATCTTCTTGTTATTGCATGTATCTCTTTCCCACTTTTATACTCTATATACGGAGGGAACACTTTCAGCTCACATGCACTCCATTTCTTTAATGTTACCTTCCATTCCAGCTACTTATCTACAATCCTCCAGGTCTTCATTTAGTAATCTCATCTGTTTCTTCTTTTCTCCTCTGCATTTTTTTTACTTATCTAGAAGCTACCACTTTCTCAAAGTGTTCCCGCATTCTTTACTATCTTTTTCCAATAAATCTATTTCCTTGATACTTCCATATATCATGTTTTCTTTGTATTTGCTTAATCTCTTCCTTCACTTCCCTTCCCATCTCGTGCTAGCAGTTATATTTTATTTTTATAAGTTAGAATTTGAAATAATTTGATTTTTTTTAGCTTATGAACGATTTACAGCATTATATTGATGATCCAATAACTATAGACCCTGGATTAATGGAAAGATGGAAATGGGTAAGAATGGAAGTGTGCTCAAAAAATTTATAATTGTTTAAGTAAAGTCTAAAATAATTTATCATTGCTATAAATTAAAAGAAATTCAAGAAAAATGTAACTAATTATATAATTTTATTTTTTTTAATGATAAACTGAAATGGCTAAACAGATTCCTGAAACTTGCTATTACACACGTATTGTTACGCCATAACATAAAAGTTCATGCGACTTCATAAAATGAATGAAAATTCCAATATATTACAAAGACTCGATAAATCATATCTTCTGTGATATTTATGTGTAAAATGAGTTAAAACGATTTGTTTCCCATAGTTTGATCGTCTGGATAACATACACACTTTGCCATCAAAGGGATTTCTAGAACCTCTATAAACTCTTAGAAAATTATCCTTTCTGTTCAAACAACTTGCTGTAAGGTGATTGAAAATGGGCCTTTCAATATATCCCAATTATCAGGTTATGACATTTTTAAACAAATATTCAGTCTCCAGCAAAAGGGTCGAAATTTGACTACAGTCAAATTTACTTATTCCGCTCATACGTGGCCTTATGGTGGCATAGGCCAGCTATTCCCAACCGGCGGACCGGCACCGGTCCTCGGAGAAATTTGACCGGTCCGTGGAGAATTTTTACCTGTCAGCGTTAATAAGAATTCTTATTTAAAAAATAATATTTTTTTTGTTAAAACACCACCGGTCCGCGAGATTTTTTCACAACTTTTAGCGGTGACCAAAAACGATTGAGAAACGCTGCATTAGAAGACTTTCTTTGTAAGCAATTTTGAAGTCACATTCCGTACAGTCGAAAAGCTTCAGTCCGGTATGATTGTGCTTGTGATTTAGAAGACTTACTTTGTGTGCAGTTTGAAAGTCACATCCTGTACACTCAAAAGGCTTTCTATTCTGAATGAGGTCATTTGTGTTTCAGAAGATTTCCTTCTCCTGCAGTTTTGAAACCAGATTCCATACCGTCAAAGGACTATTTTCCTATATGGGTTCGTATGTGTTTTACAAGGTTTCCTTTTTGTGCAATTCTGAAACCACTTTCCATAGACTCGAAAGGCTTCTCTTCTGAATGAGTTCGTTTGCGTATAAGAAGATTTCCCTTTACTGCAGTTTTGTAACCACACTCCGTACACTCGATAGGTTTCTCTTCTGAATTAGTTTGTTTGTGTTTTAGAAGATATCCTTTTACTGTAGATTTGAAGTCACATTCCGTACGCTCAAACGACTTCTCTTCTGAATGAGTTCATTTGTGTTTCAGAAGATTTCCTTCTACTGCAGTTTTGAAATCAGATTCCATACAATCAAAGGCCTTTTTCCTTTAGGTGCAGTTCTGAAGCCACTTTCGCACACTCTAAAGGCTTCTCATCTGAATGAGTTCGTTTGTATATTAGAAACTTTTCCTTTACTGCAGTTTTGTAACCACAATCCGTACAATCCAAAGGTTTCTCTTCTGAATGAGTTTGTTTGTGTTTTAGAAGATATACTGCACATTTGTAGTCACATTCCGTGCACTCGAAAGAGTTATCTTCTGAATGAGTACATTTGTGTTTTAGAAGATTTCCTTCTGCTGCAGTTTTGAAACCAGATTCCATACAGCTAAAGAACTTTTTTCCTATATGGGTTCGTGTGTGTATTACAAGGTTTCCTTTTTGTGCAGTTCTGAAACCACATTCCGCACACTCGAAAGGTTTCTCTTCTAAATGAGTTCGTTCGTGTATTAGGAAATTTCCCTTTTCTGCAGTTTTGTAACCGCATTCCGTACACTCGAACCACACTCACGTACACTCTTCTGATTCAGTTTGTGTTATAGAAGATATCCTTTACTGCAGATTTGAAGCACATTACGTCACAAGGCTTTTCTCCGTTCACAAGGCTTTTCTCCGTTATCATTTTGTTGTTGATTTAGAAGACTTAATTTGTGTGCAGTTTTAAAGTCTCATTCCGTACATTCTAAAGGCTTGTCGTTTTAATGAATTCGTTTGTGTATTAGAAGATTTCCCTTTACTGCAGTTTTGTAACCACAATCCGTACACTCGAAAAGCTTCTCTACTGAATAACTTTCTTTGTGTTTAAGAAGATATCCTTTTACTGATATCATTCCGTATACTTGAAGATATCATTCCGTACACATGAAATAGTTCTGTCCGTTATAATTTTGTTTATGATTTCGGACATCAATTCCCATCAGCCGGTCCGCGGAGAAATTTGACCTGTCCGCGTTAACAAAATTTCTTATTCAAAGTAATAATTTTTGTGTTAAAAAAAACCAGTGGTCCGCGAGATTTTTTCACAACTTTTACCGGTCCTGGGAAACGCTGACCTACAAAATAAAACCATGAAACTTGATATAAATAAACACTGAGCTATTAACTTCTAATGTATATAAATATTTCTATTTAAGGTAAGAACAAATTTTCGCAATCGTCAATGTACAAATTTGGATAAGGCTACGTACTATCTGTTGCGTGACATATGCTCCCGTATGCATCGTTTGGATATATCCTCTGCAGATTTTCGCGTTCAAGAGAAAAACGTTGCGTTCTGTTTATGGGTTCTATTTAGGAAACCCACGGCGATGCCTAATCCTCGAACACCGCATCCGTAAGTCACACATCTAATAAAAAACTGCACTCCTTGATTTAAAGTAATTACATAAAATAATTTATATTCTTCAAATGACTCATAACTTTTACAAAATTATGGGGAAGAACAATTCAAATAGAATTGGTAGGTACCTAACTATTCTATTAGGTAGCAATTCCCAATAGAATTGGGAATTAGTAAGTTCGAATAGAATTGGTAAGGTTGGGGAGGTTCAAACCGATGGATGTATAGAAGATATCTATAACTAGGAGCCAAATAAAAATATAAGACAAAATTGAATTATATTAGAAAATTCCTTTAAATACGTTTAAAGATTTATCATAATATATTTACAGACCACGTATTGATTTAAAATTTCCCGAAATGAATATGTCTGTTTTGTTCCCGACAAATATCGATTGTCGTTGGCATGGAATTAGAGCATTGTACATTAAATATGACCATTTAAACGACTTGTGTGCGACATATGATCACCCGATTATACCTGCACAATATTTAAAATGTAAGTAGATGAATTCACGTTAAGATTAGTTACACTACTTGTTCTGAACGTGATATGAAAATGTCCAAAAGAAAAAAAAATTATTTAAAATTGATTTCATTTTTATAAATCTAGCACTTTCGGAAGTAATAGCTGACGAATGGTACGCCAAAATGAAATACAAATACGATAATCGCGAAATTAAAACTCCAGAACCAATAGAAGTTGTACAGGAAGATGGTACTGTAATTCTTGTAACACCTGAAGAACCGAAATTAGGTCCAGGTGAAATGCCTCCCATTGTTCCTTATCAAAAATTGGATCCAACAGCCAGCGCATATGCTATTAGTATCGAAGGTAGAAACATTTATTGAAGGACAAAAAATAAAATATTCAATGCTTTTTTTCTATTAATTTGACTGTATTTATCAGCGTGATGGTTTAAACAGAGTTGAGCGTAGTGTGTTTTGTTCATACTCTACCCTCCTCAACCCCCACCCTATGAAAAAATTAATTTAATGTGAATAAAAAAAATCTTTTCTTTTTCTTGTTGAAAGCCTGTAGCTTATGTTACCCATTCGATACTGCGTCTTAAGATGAAGATGCCCAACCTTCTTTCCATCACGTCAGAGAGCGTCCGATTGGACGTCTAGATCGTTGTTTCCCATTTCTTACGAATTTCTAGGAAACATTATTCGCAACTGCTTGCTTTTCCCATTATGTTGCCATTTTTTACTCATTTCCTATTCCTTGCGCGTGCCGTTCTGTTTATGGGTTTTCCATCCTCCATGTATCCTTCCTGATTCAAGTCATTACTTCTGGATCTGTGAACAATTTTTTTCGCCATAGGCAGGGAAATGGTGTAACCTTGAAACACCCCTCCTTTATTTGGAACCGCATATAGGATCCAAATAGGAACCTCTAAGGATTTCGTAAAACATACGAATACTCAAAACGGTTATAACTTTCACAGTTATATGACGAATGTATGAGAAAGCATGGGCGCTGCAGTACTACTTGTTGCACTGGTTGTACAAGTGTTACAGACTTGAATCATCATATTAAATCAGGATATGTATAATTATACAATAACAAAGTAATATAATAAGGTTTATTGTTACAAATATTTATAATACGTAGATATGTTTCAATTTGCGATATTAATTGACTGACAATGTGTAGATACTATTTATAATTCAAAATTTGTTAGGATGATTTCATTCCCGTTCCATTAATAAACAAAGTAAGCAAGTAAAAGTAGCGAACTAGAGATAATTTTATTGTTGTTATTATTGGTGCTTGATTGGAACATGGCTTTTCTTCCAACTCATTATTGTCGTATATTCTTATGCAACATTAATAGAATCAAATGGTTGCCTGGTGGTTGCCTGGCAAAGATATTGTAGGTGGTTCCAGTCAATCGTAGTTGATGTTGTGCGATGCATTATTGAAGACATGAGATACACTGTATGATCTATAGCATGTGTTGTCGAAGATATGAAGTGATTTTTGACGGGGATGGAAGTGATTCGTTCATGTAGTGAATAGTCTAAACGCTGTCGCCGAAGTAATAACGGAAAAGACGTCGGTGATGATCTTCATGTGTCAGAAGGTAGATCCATCTTTTACTTGGAGTGGCACGACGACTGGAGCTGCGGGCGGAAAAAGCAAACCGGGGTGTGATGATAATTCTCCAAGGTGTTTTATTGGTTTGTTTGTAGAGACAAATGTACCATCATACGTGGGGTACTCGAACAGCGTAGCTTCATTTATCTCTCTGGAGTTCTATCTCTGTCATCCTTGTTGCCTCGGTGCGCTTGATCTCTCTCTCTTTCTTTCTTTCATTATTTCTTTCTTTCATTATTTCTTTCTTTCTTTCTTTCTTTCTTTCTTTCTTTCTTTCTTTCTATCTTTCTTTCTTTCTTTCTTTCTTTCTTTCTTTCTTTCTTTCTTCCTTTCTTTCTTTCTTTCTTTCTTTCTTTCTTTCTTTCTTTTTTTCTTTCTTTTTTCCTTTCTTTCTTTCTTTCTTTCTTTCTTTCTTTATTTCTTTCTTTCTTTCTTTCTTTCCCTGAAGAAAGAAAATCCCTGGGCATCCATATAATTGTATAACATATATAGACATAAAACAGATAAAACTGTGTAAATAACATATTAATTGACTAATAAATAATCATACATGTGAATAGACTATAATAATTCTAATGAATAGAGTATAGCGAGCCAAACGTAAAGCTCCACTCAGTTCCTATTGCACTTAATATATTATTAAGAGAGGCGCTACTCTATACGCGCTCGCTTGACAAAGTACGCCATATACACAACATATAAATATATCAATTTTTACAACATACTAACATATAATGGATGACATAGTAGATTTTATCACTTAATGCGAATTATATATACTAGTCGAAACGTGCGAAATGCTCACTCGAAGACGACCAGGCATCTTCAATCCGTTGAAAATTTTAAGAATCAATATTGCTTAAATGACAACATAAGATGTCCACATGTTAGAGTTCAATGCAAGCGATGATCGGTAAAATAGCTACCCCTTTAAATGTAGATACAGCCAATGAAAATAAATCATATATTAAATTGACGAGTTTTACGGAAATAATTAAGCGAAGGACAAAACAACTACAAATGTATCTTCGTGCAATGTAGCGTTTTATGGTGCCAGGATGTACCAACCTAGATTTACATTCGCATCTTAGAATTTCTATATTATATTATAAAGTTAATTAAATTTAATTAGTTAATTTATATTATATTAGAGGATTACTTACTACCTTAATTAATTGAATTAATTTACATAGATATGTTATCTGATAACACAAGTTGGTTATCACGCCATCCAAAACATACGTCCAAAACTTACGTGTTACGGGGCACTGTGTGGTTAAAAAAGGCACTCCAGGCTAAGGCAAGCCGGAAACTATCCTCCATGCAGAGAACTGCGTCATTTGGTATAACGGGGGCTATATAAACGACCACATCTATGGCACTTGAACTGCTGCTAGATCTTCCACCATTAGAATTTGTTTTTATTAAATCTTCTAAAAGTTTAACATATTTATAAATATATAAAAGAATAATCATATTTTATTACTTATGCAAAGATAAAACGTATGTAGCGGCACAACGACGTTTATCATTGACAATAGCAGATGGAGAATTAAATATGAGAAAATACGCTATGTTGGGAGGAGTATTTTCACTCAATTTATATTATCAACCACCTCAACCCCAACCGCTAGTTCGTTTCGAAATTATAATAACAACATGTAAGTTAGTAAAATATTTACGTACAAGTATAATATTTTTATATATTTTTTTATTTCTTGAACAATAATGGATTATTTCTGTAGTGGAAATACCAGTGAGCCTCCAGGAAGTACCATTTTACGTAATGTACACGCCTCTTGGCCCTCCATTACCTGGAGTTCGTAGACTTCCTGAAGAAATCGAGGAGGAAATCAAACAACAAGAAGCTGAATTCGATAAGATGATGTTTGTTACAGTCGAGTAAGTTGCACACTTTTTAATGTTTAACAATTTAAGATACAGTGATCTATCGATTATTCGATACCCAAGATAAGTAATCTCGCATTGGCGTACGAAAAAATATTGTAGTGAGGTAATTTGTCCTCTCTCCATTTTAGTTTGAACATAAAAGTTTGTACATTTGATACTTATAAATAATGTAAATAATTCAGGATGGATAGGCCTTGAGAAAGGTTATTATCATTGAAGCATGTTAATGCTAGTCGTAAAAAAGGCAAACGGTAGTTAACACTTAGAATTTCATTACCGAATTTCGGAACCAAAAATTAGTTTTACCGACGGAACTGATCGTTTTTGTTCTTGTTGATTTTACAAATTATCGGAAGAAATGAGCTAAACTGAAGACGTGGTTCTGAGAAAGTCGGGGGACGGCTTACGACAGTGAAGTGAGTGTATGATGCGTTAATGTCACCAGTGAAAGTAGAAAATCGAAATTGATTGGTGACGTACCACCCGTGAGTGAAAGCGTAGTGTGTGGAATTCTGCGTGCGATAGTAAAAGAATGCAGTTCTAATTGGCTATACAGCAATTACAACCGATGGCAGTAAGTAAAAGCGCAGCGTGTGGACTTATGCGTGTGGTAGTAAATGAATGCAGTCGTAATTGGTTAAAAGACAATGATGGCCGAAAGTATTTAGGAAAATCTGGTGAGAAGTAATCATGTAGAATCCATGAGATAAACGTAATTTACCGTAAGAAAGAGAAAACTTGTATAGATAATCCATGTAATGTTAGTGGGAATTTAGCGAACCGGAAAAACGTTTAAATCCTTCCATAGGCTCCATACAAACTGTTTTTTTTTGTATTAACAGGGCAGTAGCTATGTCACTCTGATTTCTAAACATAAAATCCATGAATTAATTCAGATTAATTTTATAATTTATTTATTAAAAGAAAATTAAAATAAATTACAAAGGAATGATTTAAGGTAACTGTGCATAAGTATAATATAAGACTGCGAGAAACCACAACAGAAATGTAAGTAAATTTTATTAATTATTATTTGAGAAATAAAATGGTAATTTAAAAACACCATTTAGAGTGAATTATTGTCATACAATGTTTGGAGTATAACTAACATTTTACATTATTATTTGACGTGGCGATATTTATTTGTATGGACGAATATTTTATTTAATTGCCTGTATGATTTTCTGAAACCATTACCAAATACATTTTATCGAGTTTAAACAATTTTTTTTTATTTTATCAGCCATTTTTAGTGAGAGTCCATTGTTGTTGGGGTACGTAGAACTCCTCAAATTTATGTTGTTTATATGTAATCAAAGCAGTAGAGTTCTCGAAACCGTACCAATGGCTAAGTACAGTGTTTTATTCAGTTAGTGGAAATAAACAGGGAATTATAATTTTCATAGTCTGTCTCATTAAAACTAAAACTTTATTCTAAACAAAATAAGCTACGAATAAATTAAAATAAACTGCATTCATAGAACGTAATAAAAGATCTTAGTACCTCTAAGGTGAGGTGAGTACCTCTAAGGTAAGAGGTACTAAGGTGAGATCTTAGTACCTCTTACCAATGTCACGTCGGAGAGCAACCCTCTCCCCCAAAATAAAACGTGACAATCTGCAAGAGTTCTAAGGAAATTTTCATACTGAAACTGAATATTGCTAAGATAATTTACTAAGAAGTGAGATTTGCTGGTAGTCATCGTTTACAGTAATATAAACTTATATTCCAGTTTCGTCTATGATATTTGCTTCAATAATGACATTTGATTTGAGAAGTATAAATTATGCTTAATTGGACAATGTACGTCCAATGAATACGGAAATATACGTCCACTTAATTGGATGTGGTGAAATCCCATATTAGGCTGATAGGGAACTAATTTTAAGTGACAATATTTTATCAAAACGAATCATTTTCACTGGATTATGCAATTTAAAGACAATAATCAGGGCCTGAGAAACGATATTGTGCACTTAGAGTGTTTTTTCTTCATTTTTTTTTAAATAGGAATTACTAGTGCTAGTTTTAAGATAGTGTAGGACAACTCGAGGCCCGCGAGCTGCATGCGGCCCTCTTATACATTTTGTTGGCACTGTGTCCTTCTTACTGGATAAAAAATATAAAAATTATACATTATAACTTAAAGAGAAAAAATATAAACTTAAATAAACATTTGGAAAAATTCGTATACCCTTCTTACTGCTTTAAATTTAAATAACCGATGACATTGACAACACTGCCCATCAGATGGCAGTTTCTTACGTTCCCACAGATTGCAGCACCTTACAATCTCCATTTCTCCCAGAATAGCCACCTCGATAATAAGCTTCACTCTACGACACTTTCAGTCAGCACTAACTAAAATGGCGGATTTAAGAAACGGGGTGTTGAAGATGAGAAACGACAATTTCAGTCCAAGTGGCAGAAAAGTTACTTTTTAATGAACATAATGGAAAACCATAGTGTGTTTGAGCTAGTGTGTTATGAAATACGTTTAGAGCTACCTAAAAGTAAAAGTCTTTTAGGGATAGTGAGCTCATTTAAAGATGTGTTGTAAAAATTACATCTTCATTTGGGGACAAAAGACGGCGAAAAATTTTGCAAGAGTGTCCTTGACCCATCAAACTGTAAATTGGAGAACTAATGATATGGGTGGTGAGTTTCAAGTATTCTCAAGGGCATTTTGGAAAAATGTGAATTTTACTCTCATGTGACTGACATCAGCCAGCTCTTTACCTTTGTCAGAACAATAAACAAAGAATTTGAAATTCTTGAAGAGCTATAGGAATTAAAATCATTAGAAACCAGCATCAAAGGTATTGACATATTCAACGCACTGGATAACGCTATTTCAACAGCAACAGATGGAGCAGATGGAGCTAAAACAATGGTTGGTCATAGAACTGGGTTAGTAGGACGGTCTAAACAAAAAGGCATACATTGTTTGTTTTTTCACTGCATTATCCAACAAGAGGCGCTCTATGGAAAAATTATAAGGCTTAGTAAGACAATGAAAACTGTTGTAAATATTGTAAAGTTAATAAGGGGAGGCAATAAAACCCAGCAGCACAGAGCATTTATTGCATTCCTGGACAATCTGGAACTGTGTATGATGACATTTCATTGTAGTGTAAAGTGCGCTGATTAAGTGCTGGAAATTGTCTGCAACAGTTTTTTGGGTTGAGGAATGAAATTCTTGCTTTTCTCAGAAATGAGAACATTGGGCATGAGTATCAAGAAACACAAGAACAAATCCAATTTTTAAATCATCTTTCTTCCCTGTAAGATTTAACATCCCATCTAAATGCTTTAAACCTGAAACAGCAATACAGAAAACAAAATATCTCCCAGATTTATGGACATATTGAAGGTTTCCGTAAAAAAAAACGTGATGTAATTCACATTGCACTGAAGGCAAATAATACAACACACGTCCCATCTTGTCAGCAGTTGAAAGAAGAAGGAGAAAAAAATTATACAAATTTTAGTATGTTTCATGAAATAATAATTGATATCAAGATAGAGTTCTAGGACATATACTAGGATTTTGACTCCTTAAAACCAAAAGTTGTACTGTTCAACAACCCCATGAGGGTTGAAGTGAGTGAGGTGCCCTGTGACTTTCAAGGAAAGTTGTGATCTTAAGGCAGACCCATTCTACCAGACGAAAAAGTATGCTATCCCTAAAAGTTCTGGAAACATATTTCTAAAGAACGCTTCCACAAACTGCTTAAATTCTCTCTGCAAAGGTTATCGCTGTTTAGCAGTACTTATGTGTGCGAAAGAGCTTTTTCTCCTCCCAAAGAAATTTAATCAAAAACTAGGAATCGCCTTGAAACTGCTTCACTGGAATCGAGCCTGAGACTTTGCCTCACTGAACTTACAGTGGACATTGATAAACTTATACCAAGAAAGCAGTGTCAATTATCACATTGATTTCTCAGAGTTAATGTAATTCGTTTTCTTTCTTTATGTTCTTTAGCCCTCACTTTCCTATACTAAAGTTTGATTGGTCCTCGGGTAACTAAAGGTTGGACCATACTGTTTCAAATCATACAGAAAAAATCCTAATCTATAGGCTAAAATATCAACAGTTAATTTTGAAAATTCTCTATGCAATATGAAAATGTTTTTATACAGTTTACCAACACATGTGTTATGGTTAGACGTACCAGTGGTCGCGCATTGGGATGAGAATCAAAATCAGTGGCGAACGGATGATGTACACGATTTGAAACATGTCGAAGAGAAGGGCTATGTTAACTTTCGTACGGGTAAATTTGGTCAATTTGCAATTGGAACGTATCGTTATGCAAATCTGCCATATCAAGCGTGGGATCTAAGGCCTGAGCAAGAGTAAGTGCCAAAGAAACATGGATCTTTTAAATAAAGTTATACGTATTCGGTTTGTTTCAGTGGATCTGTAACTTTTCAAATAACAGCAGCTATCTTATTGATCGAATTCAATGTCAAAGATGATAAAATATGTATATCTCAATTGCAAAACGCACCATCTGGTGTTATGGATAAATTTCTAGGAGAATATCGCACTTTAGCCGTTTTGATTAGGGTAAGCAATTCTAAAGTATTAATCTCCATAGTAGAAACATTGAGCAATTCTTTCACAAATTAGTTATAAAACTAATGTCTTTGGTTAAAAAATTGGTTAAAAAATTGACTTGTGGCTTATTTAGTTTATCTCGGGTTTCAAAACCGTGATGCTCCTAATAAAAAGGATGCTGATGATCCCGTATAATAATGGGTGAAATGGCGCCATACATCTTGAACAAATCGCTTTTTAAAACATTTATTGTGATTATTGACAAGACGTACCTATTAAAAATAATATCTATCTTTGTTTACATAAAAAGACTAGATTCACTTCCATTAACCCTTGATTTAATTAGTATGCGGTCTCTATAGCTGCATGAACGAGAGAAAATAGAGTGACTAGGGGTTCCAATGACTCTATAGCCGTCTTCATTGTACAATGTTGCCTTAATCTTAACTACTTCTCATATAATGTGCGTAATACCTATATCAACAATGATCGATATGCAACATTAAGAACATCAACTCCTACATGTAAAGCTGATTGCAATCAAAAACTAATAATTCATAATACAAATTTTCATTTCTATCAACAGCCGGCTTGTGGCTTAGTGAGTTAGGCTCGGTTGTCAAAGCCGTGATGCTCCAAATAAAGAGAATGCGGATGATCCCTGATAATAATGGGTGAAATGGCGCCATACATCTTGACAATCCGCTTTTTTAAGATACTTGTGATTTTTGACATTACGTACCTATTAAAAATAATACTTTTTACATAATGAATATTTTTTGAGCGAAAACGTTATTGTAACAAATAAGCTATATATAACTTTACGTGTTTGTATATTTCAAACAAATGGTGCTCTAATATAAAATATTTGACAGTTGAAGTTAGTCAAATCAAAACCTTCAAAACGCCCTTAAATATAATTTTTGAAAAAATGTTACAAACAAATATGCCATTTTTTAAGTAGTCTCAATTTCGTACTGTAGTGTCGTTCTGGTAGCTATTTTGAAAGGGCTTGAACACCCAAGGAAAAAAATGAATTTAATCGTGGTATGCTTAACACAGTTAACCAGAAGTGATAAAGATGTAGCCCTATAACTGTAGCCCTTCTAAATTTAATTGAAACCATTAGTTATTGGCTTCAATGGCCACAATCGTTTCAGCCGTCACAACGATTTACTTCGCTAGATCGGTGAGATATTCTTCTGGTTTAAAACATCTATTTCCAAAATAATAGCAAGACTCTTACAAAATTTACTCTTTAGCAAAGCAGGATTGCGGTCATGTTATTATTCTCTTTGTACAACCACCATACCGCTTTTCTGATTTCTTTGTAACAGATAACGCTCATACATATGCCTCAAGGGGGTTGGGTAGAAGTGGCTTATTTTATTAAACAGTATATATATATATATATAGCTATTTTAAGGTAAATATATATAATACGCAATAACAATGTAATATAATAAGGGTTATTGATCTTAGTATTTATAATACGTATTATAGGACTCTATTCGCGATTTTAATTGACTAACATTTTTTGTTGAACCTAATTACAATTTAAAAGTTTCTTAGGACGATGAATAACACATTCCATTAGAAAAAGTAAAAATTAAAGAGTATCGAACTAGATATGTGTTGATTTTTGTTATTATTCTTTGTCCCTGAGGATGGTCGTGAATGAAACTTTTCTTGCACGTCAGGGTTTGGATACACGTATGTCGATGCTGGTTAGATTGAATTGTCAAACGGTTATTTCTTAACGAAGATAATGAAGATATTGTCCATCCATTTAGTAAAATCGAAGATATGGAATACGTTGTTGCGTTATGAGAGTGAATATGTGGGATTTCTAGTCACTATTGCCAAAGATACATCTGAAGAGGCGCAATCATGGTCTTCACGGGTCACTGAGTAGAACCATCCTTTTCTCAGAGTTGCAGACGAACTTCCTGACTGGCTTAGCGGTTGACGGCGGCTTCCTCTTGGTTCCATTGAACTAGGGTTAATGAGGAAGAATAATAAAATATAAATGTGAAAAGAAAGAGCAGAATAACATTCGCCTGAAGTTACAGATATCGTGTAATACTTAGCTTAATATTTAGAATTTTATTGTAGATTAGTTGTAGATTTTATTTGAAAATTGCAGAAACGACGAACACAATTCCTAAATTGCGTCTCCCCGTTATTGGATAAGCGAATTTTTGGCGTTGATACACTCCTTGTGTATCATGTGGGTATTTTGGCTACATGTGACCAAAAGCTCGAAAAGCGTCAAATCGAAAACACCTTCTGCTTAAGTTCTTAGAAACTGTACAACCAACAATCAATAGAAATCGGCAGTTAAACCGTTGGAACCATAAGAACGAAGACAGCTTACTGACTACAAATTCTCTGGAAATATAGAATCTAAAAACCAATAGGACATGATGTTTCGACCGTTAGAAAAGAACATTTCAACTTCTAGCGATAAGGAAATCGTGGAAGCCATAAAATATTTTGTTACAATTCTCGATCGTAAAAATGCATATAAAAAACTCGCGATTCGAGTACGAATTCCCCTTTTTGTGACTATTCTGTCTCTCCTTTCTTTTATTTGCTCGAACAAAAGTTTGTTTGTTTGCATTCCAGCTCTGCACGCGAATTTTTTTTTGTGTCTGTAAGCTGTAGTGTAAAGCTGTAGTGCGACTTTCTATTTTTTGTGCTTCTGTACTGCCTGTGTATTTAAGTTGGCAACTAAATTATGCCAAGCTCAAGTTTTTTTTTTGTTCTTGAATAATATTCTCGATGATGTACATCCCATAAAATGTGAACATTTTCAATTTCTTATAGAAACTATAACACTGTATTGTTGTTCACCTCCAGCACAAACGTAGAGTATCACAAACGAATTCCATTGATCACACAGCGAACGTACGCTGCCATCTTAGTCTCGTTTAAACCGAGTATTGGCGTATCAAATAATTCCTTTGAGAATGCACCCGATATCGACACCAACTTTTATACATATACTTTATTAAACTATCTCTTATATTAAAATGTTATTTTAAAAAATAATGTAGTTTCCTTTTACCTTGGCAATTCTACAAAGCATCGGGTTGGGGTAACATTAGTAGAGATAAAATGGCGTGCGAGTGTACCAAGATGGCGGCGACTGACTTCACTTACTGCTATAGTATATCAATTGGACCGCTCCTTCTATTATATTCTGTGTTCATTCATCAGATCAAAACAGTTCAAATTAGATAAAATCGAGATCAGACCAACTCAGATCAACTCAGGTCAAATTAGTACAAATCAGATAAGCTCAGGTCAAATTAGTACAAATCAGATCAAATCACATCAAATCAGATCAAATTAGTTCAAATGTGGTCAAATCAGTTCAAATCAGATAAAATCAGTTCAAATTAAATCAGTTGAAATCAGATCAAATCAAATTAAATCAGTTCAAATCAAATCAAACCAAAACAGTTCAAATCAAATCAAAACAAATCAAATCAGTTAAGTAGGTACAAACCAGATCAAATCAGATCAAATTAAATAAAAAGAGCACTGATGAAAACTCCCCTAATGCTGGAAATACATCTATTTTCTCATTGATTTTTTTGCTCTAGGAGATTCCTGTCCCTTACGATATTCTAATGATAACAATTCTATAGAAAATCCATAAATACATTGTAACCTCAATCCAATTATATAACACCAAACTGAATTGAATTATGCACTGACAATTGCATTTGGTTGCCTTCAGCTAGACAAACAATAAGGCATTGATCCTTTTTTAAACTCGGCGCCTCCACCATTTATGAGAGGACACAATTTCCTCTCATACAATTTATGTATGAGAGGTAGTGACGTCACCATTTATGAAAGGTAGTGACGTGGGGCTATTTACTTAGATGGATAAGAGATACCTAGTCTCACAGAAACTGATATAACTTATCGAGGGTTAAATTAAAGAAAACACTTTAATTTAAGAAAATACAATTAATACCAAAAATAATGATTAGAGATATTTTATCAAAATGGCGTTGATAATTAATACGTGAAATTAGTTAAAGTTAATCTAAAAGTTAATTAAGACAAAATAATTCTTTCAATCAATTCTTGCATTATTATAGATAAGTCAATAATTAGAATGACCTTACATACGTGAACCAATCTGTGATGCTATATTATTCCACGGACTCCATATATGTAATTTAAATTGGAACTTTTTAATTATAATTAGCATGATTAGAATCGCGTATTATTAAACTCTAAACCAATCAATCTTTTAATTAATTAAGCAAGCTCCCGAAATGTTCCTTTATAGACTCGTCAAGAATGCCGGCCTAACATGGATTAGAACTGCGTAAAATAGTTCGACCGTGAACTTGTTCTTCCTAGAACGGAATGCAGCTGCTTTCGAAGTCTCAGAATTACTACGTTTTTCTTGAATATAATATAATTTTAATGTAATTTGAATTGAATTTATACTTTCATCAGGTTATATTTAATTCAACCCTTTATTTTTTCTTAACATGGCAGTATACATAGGCGTATGTGTAGAAATAAAAAAATTTATTCAGCTTCTTCGTACTCATGGTGTCGACATATTCCCTTCATTCGATACATTTCATTACGTAGAGGGCACTTGCGAGAAACACTGGCAAATGGAGAATCATCTCTACGCGTGTATGGCTGAAATGGCACCGAAATTTAATTTTGCTTGGTCCAGATGGAATGCCCAAGCTGGCCGAAGAGCAGCTATTATGCAAATGAGAGAATACTTTTTCAATAAACCCAAACAAGTTAGTTCTTTAGAAATACTACTTGATTAATGTTTTTAAAAACTCTAATAATACTTTTCCACATCTTTTACAAATTCAACCAATAACACCGCCATTTTGTTTTTTACCCAATCTATACACCCCTTAAATCTGTGTTTGTTTATTTTGTTCACAACATTGTTGTTGTGAACAGTTGTTGATCGCACTTAACTCTGAGTTGTCGTACGCAAACTTTCCGATTGATATCGAAACATTAATAATCTCAAATGATTTGTTTCAAGTTCATGAGCGGATCTGAAATGTTTGTAACACTAATTTGTAAAATATATAGACGTTCCACAACAATGACCATCATAAGGTATTAAATATGTTTCCTTTACTCATATGGTTTTTAATTGCAGAGAAATTACTTAATGTTACTGGTTACACCTTTAAAGGCAATTTTAGTTAATTGTACAGAAGTGAGTCAGGTATTTGACGAGACCGGAATAGAAGGAATGAAAGTAAGTTTATTTATATAGTATGTAGATTTTATGAAATAAAAAGGAAATTTTTGTATACTCATTAATCTAGAAGTAAATTGAAAAAAGAAATAAATAAATGTTATCATACACATTATATAATCGGTTTAATCAGATTGGTTTAGCAAATTTATAAAGGCTCGGATTAGTCTGAGAAGGTTATTTCATTCTGGGCGAACCCCCGACTCGATATTTTAAAAGCTGTCGGCTCTAATGGTGTCCGACACCTGCGCACTGGCGACCAGGGGTGGGGTCTTGGGCCTGCTCTGAACCCTACTCTGCTCTGAAGTGGGCAGGGGGGACTCATTTTAGGGCTGCAGCAGGCCTTGCAAATTAATTTAAAACATATAAAGTTTTTTATAAGAACAGAGGCGTTGGTAGGATTCGAAGCGCCAATCTCCCGAGCCATATTTTTGTTCTAGTGATGTTAATCACTTGAGCACAGACGCCATGAATAAAGTAAACGG
>WYDF02264073.1:0-18855 GCA_009867245.2 Adranes taylori
AGAGGAAGCAAGTGCGAGTGCAATTCCATTCTGTAAGCGAATTGTTGCTAAAATCAATGAAATTAAAAATGTAATTAATTTCCGAATAAACATGGTTAAGCTCCGAGTCCATTTAAAAATTATATATGATAAAAATTAATTTCCGAATAAACATGTGTTAAGCTCTGAGTCCATTTAAAAAATTTATATGATATTTTCTCGAATTTTCCAATTCCTGGGCAATTTTTCTAATATTTCTCTCCGTAAAAACCTTCCTCGGGCTAATACGAACTGAGTTTAAAAAAAATAGCCAAATCGGTTAAATTGCATTAATTAAAAATAATTAAAAATAAAACCGTAATCCACAAACTGAAACAGAAGTCAAATAATCCTGCCTAGTTTTCCAGGCAGGAAAAAGTAATGTGTCCTAGTTACATTACTTTTTCTCCGTTGGTTTGTGCGAGGAAAACAGGACAGGACTGTTTTGGTTCTCATATATTTAATTTTCTTTATAATTATAGAAATTACTATAATCATAAGTGATTTTTTCTGATTTCTTTAATTGAATTTTACGTCAAATTTTCGTTATTTTTTATAAAACTACTTTTTATAAAAGCTCACAATAAACAAATGTAATTTCCAACTGTCATTATTTCAACAATAACTAGATAAACACGTAATAACAATGTAATATAACGATAGTTAAATAAACGTGGATGAAGACGACCAATTGTTTGATATTATTTTAATAACGATATTTATTGGGCTTTGTAATTATAATACGTATATGGACTCTATTCGCGATTTTAATTGACTGACATTTCTTGTTGATGCTAATTATAATCCAGAAGTTTCTTAGTTCGATCCATTCCCTTTCATATTCCATCAGAAGAAAGTAGAATATAACGAATAGCGAATTAGATATAAACTGATTTGATATAATTGTTCTTTGATCCTGAGGATGATTATAAACGAAATATATCTTCCGGCTCATGAGTGTTCGGATATACTGTTGGTTAGGATACCTGAGCGAAACGTCTGTTTATTGTTGAAGATAACGAGGATATCTTCCAACTATTGTGTATGATCGAAGATGTGAAATACATTGTTGCGTGCTGGTAGTGAATATGTGGAATTTTAGTCGCTGAAGAGGCGACAATGAGGATCTTCACGAGTCACTGGCTTTTTTCCGGAGCTTTTGAATGGATCGGCGATCCGGGTATTTCTGGTTGTTTCTGAAAATTTTCTGGTTGGTTTGGTGGTGGAATTGGCTCGGGCAGATCTGCCATGAGGCAGAAAACGTAGTTTGATGGATCTGTTTGGGGTTGCTACATCGGGTCGTTACAAAAAAATACATAGCTAACTATACGAGTATGGAAATCATAAATTCTCTCGAAAAAACCGAAACTTTTTTACTTTAATCATTTAAACACCCGCATTTACATGCGGGTGTTTTGTCTTCTTGTGACCGTTCTCTTCGTATAAGTTTTAGCGGAAAATATTCAACGAATTAAATTTATTTTAAGGTGTATATTATATTAACGATATATGAAATTAAATTAATGATTACTAAATTATTACGATGTTAATTAAATTATATACAATTGATTAACCGATAATAAAATTATCTAGTGATCGTTTGTAAAAACTTGTTCTAATAATTATATCACAACAATTTGATTTTGCATACGAATAAGTTTTCTTCTTGTGAATTTTAACGTCGGTATATTTCTACTTCAAAAGCCCATCATCGACTTTTTATTTGAGGAAAGCAGGAAAACTTATAGGAACAATGGAATTGATGAACGTTGGGTAAAAACTTTCAAACCCCAAGTTATATTTTGATCGCAGATTGATAAAGAAAATTAACAATACATAAACAGATTTCTTTCGTTGTTGATGCCAGTATTTTTCTCACACTAAAGGGAGTCTTTACATTAAGTTGAATTAATGAATTATAAAAGTTTTTGATTAGTGACATTGAGAGGGCATTCAAGGAAAATATGTTTGAGCTCACCAAATTGACCTCAAAAACAAAAAGGATCATCCCTTAACCCCAATTTGGAAGAGTGATGTCGATCTCAGTCGAGTGATGGTAGAAATAATTTTTCGAGAAGTTACATCAAGATTGAAAAACCATGGAGAAGAACCATTTGAAAGTATTAAAATAATTTCATCCCGAACGAATAATCCTTAAATCAGAATAATCGATTTGCCAAAAAGATAATAATTCTTTTTTAAACTTTGGAATGACGATCGAGTAGTGAGATTTCACAGATATAACAGATTGATCATGCGCTCGCTTTGCAAGCGTATCCGCTGTTTTCTTACCTGGGATCCCGGAACCCAACAGAATTTTATAATTATGTCATGATCCAGGACCCATGCAACTCTCCCACCCACCGCATTCAATGTCCGGCAAGAATTATTCTTCAAGATAGGGTTATCCAATCTGGTTAAAACGCTCAAAGAATTAGAGAAAATAACCGAAAGGTTCCTATTAGCGTGATCAATTCGATACACTTTAGCAAAGCTAGAGGTTCCGCATAAAAAATATTGCAATACATTCGGAAGTTTCATCGAGAACTTCAAGTTCGTATTTTGACAGAAAATACTCAACGTAAATGACTGTAAGTCATCCAAAGCAAATCCATCCGTATAGCATTGCATATTATTGACTTAAAAATTATTCTTAAAATCTACAAAGGGGGAATTCACGTTAAGATTGAGCTTATAAACATTCAGAAATGTAATGTTCAATGTAGGTACAGATATCGGACAAAAAAGGGACCTCGTAACATGGAAATTTTGTCTCTATCTGAACACTGTTAATAACTTGGCTTACTCTTCTAAAAGATCGCAGGAACAGATGGGGTCATTTATTTTTCCTAAATGAATGAGTAGATTAATTATAATTAATCTACTCATAATTATCCCCAAAAGCTGAGAATTTTTAAATTAAGGAAAAATTAACATAAAATAACTTTAGTATGTATTTAGAACTTAGAAAGGAGAATCTAAGATCTAAAGGAGGTTCTCCTGCTTCGACTAAAATAACTCTCCCTCTGTGGAAGCAGAGGGAGAGGATTTCATCAAACCCAAACAATGTCGGATAGCTGAATATTGAATCCTACAAATTATTGTAAATATGACCTTACTACAATCCCTATATGTCCTTATTACACTCCAGCTCCCCAATATGTAGAAGATAAAGATCTAAGGATGTTAAGTCTTGTCATCAAATTTTAATTTGGTATCCAACCAAATACACAAAAACTTAACCGAATTCTTAGAGGGTTCGAGACAATCGTTGAAATAGATATTAAACGTTGGAATGATTCTCTTATTAGAAACTATTAGTAGGTTACTTTTAGGAATACATATCGACAGTGCTATAGATTCCAAATACAAAGCTAATCGGTGGAAATCTTTTTGCAGATTTAATGACATTGACATGTTCTTACCCTTACAATATAAAGTAATGTGATCCGCGTACATTACAAGTTTAGATGAAGTAATTAGGTTTGGAAAGTAACTAGTATACAGATTATAGGTTATAAGGGATTGGGCTCACAACAGAACCCTGAGGAAGTCCAATACAGGAATGTCGAATCTTGTATGGATCATGTATCTTTACTGCAATGTCCTCATAATCAGGATTCTTAAAAAAGAAGTGTGCATTATTGTTCAATTTTCCGGGTTTGTATTCAATAGTATATTGTTATTCTTCGAGGACGAGAAGCCATCTAATCAGTCACACGCTTGGATCGTTTACGTTAAATAACCATGTTCGAGGTCTGTGATCAGTGATGATTGTAAATTTTCTGCCATACAGGTAAGGTCTAAAGTGTTTACACTCCAGATAATAGCTAGTATTTCCTTCTCTGTAGCTGAGTAATTCACTTCACTTCTATTTATTTTACTACTCGCATAAACTATTGGTTTGTCTGCATTATCTGAATTGATTTGGAATAAGACGTCAGCTATGGTAAAATTATTTGCATCGCAGGTTAAAGTAAATTCCTTTTTAAAATCTGGGAATACAGTATGGGTTTCGTTTTCAGCATCTGTTTTAGAGTCTAGAACGCTTCCTGTTATGTACTTGTCCATGAAAATGGTACATTTTTTGCAAAAGTTTAGTAATAGGTTGTGTGATGTTTGAAAAATTTGGAATGGATCTTCTATGTATAACTCGCTAATCCCAAAAATGATTGATTATCCTTAACGCTTTTTGGTACAGCATAATTGATAATTGCCTTGATTTTATCATTCGCGAGATTAACTCTTTCATTCAAATTAAATTAGGACTTCAATTAAATTTCAAATTATTGAAAACTTCTAGAAGACGTTTATCTGACTTTCAAGGTTATGTTCATGAATGACAATGACATCCAGTTTTACTAAACATTTAGAGTTTCTCTCTAACCCCGTCAAAACATTATTTATCAGTATTTGAAATACTAAAGGTACATATTTTAGCCCAGAAGTCATTCTTTGAAATTCGTAATGGCCAGAACCTGTCGGGAAAGCTTTTTTAATATTGTCCAGTTTCATCCTTACTTGATGGAGCTCCACTTGATATTAGCTTCACTGGAACGGGATTCACAGTATTTCTTAAAACTGTGAAAACTGTTAAATTATATAGAATCTCTTTCGTTTTTCAAATAGTTCGGAGCATTCAGAATCCCACCACGGACACGGCGAATATGCCTTAAACTAACATAACATCAACTAATGGGTCGTAATTGACAATAGAATGTTCAAAAGAATTTAAAAAGCCTGAATAACCATTCCAATTGGCCTTATTAAAATTCTTTCTAGTTGGAACTTATTAAAAATTAGATTTAGTTGAACCATGTTTATTCCTAAAAATATGGGAATACGAATAAGTCGTTTTACTTATTAACAACTTTAACTCTATTTGTCAGTTTCATCTCATGTGAGTAATCGATCTGTCAATGAACGATATCAACCATTTAGGAAATACTTGAACAATAGCAATAAGAGAAAAGAAACCTTGCCACGATGTTGCTGTAAGAGTTTCTTAGATTATAGGTCTCGAATCGTGCTGCACGGAAATAATTTCGTGATTTTCTTTTGCTAAACGTGATTATAGAACGATTTATACAGGTGTTTAACGATCACGTAGTCTTTAAATAATCTATAACAGACATGTAATGTGTATTTAAGGAATAGATTAATAAAACCAAAATATTACTTTGTATACATCCAACAATCGCCATTTATCATGGATGTATTTACCACTATTATTTTACGCATACCAAAAAATGGATAGTTTAAGAAATTTTTTTATGTTTTATTTGTGTTTCCTATCTATTAACTTGAATCTTGGACATTTTAATAGAGAAGGAGAATGGGGGGGGGGGGTAACTCTCCTGATTTTTCTCCTGACAATGTAGTGGGATAAGTTTTTGCTAAATAAAGAAATTCCACTTTTTAACCCACCATTTTATCAAAAGGAAAAGGAATCGAAATATAATTTAATAATTTATTTTAGTTGATATAATTTAAATTCTAACTATTACTTAAAGCTGGTCAGCATAACACATAAAATAATAAAACTCGACATTTTTTATTCAATATATTCAAGACAAAAATAATTAGCATGCGATAAATTTGAAGTAAATACAATAATAATCAAGAAACATGAAGTAATTCATTAGTTACAAGTTTTGTCTTTGACTAAAAATTGGTACTTAGCAAGAATAAATTCAAAATTAAATTTAATTGTTTGAGATTTTCAAGCTAGTCAATAAATGGTAAGATAATAAAACTTACATTTGAACAGTAGTCATTTCAAACATTATACTATTCTTTAAGATTATTTCAAGTAAAGGAAATTCAACTATTAACTGTCTTAGCGGTCTACAAAACAAACCGCAAGCTACTTGCCAATAGCTGTTCCTACAATTGCTACTCCTACAATTGTTACAAGCTATCCTTCTACTTTCTTCCCCTTAAATTATTGTTACCTAAATAGGTATTATATCATGTACTCAATTTCCTCCTCTTATTAATCTGACGCAAAGCATTTTCCACCTGGAGCAGCCTCGATTGAACTCCTATGGATATGCTCTACAATCGCCGTGAAAGAACCCGCGAATTCGTGCTTAATCTGTCGCATGAAGAGATATTGGAATTCACGACTCTAATCCTTTGAAGAATATTTAATAGTCCGCCAGATAACTACAACGAATTAATTGTTCTCTTTTGAAATATTTAATTACATACTAATTATGAAATCAGTTTAATATGACATATATTAATAAGTTTAATTAATTTTAATTTATACAACTAATTTCATTGTTAGACAATAATGCTTAGATCCCTAAAACATTTCTTAGAATTTAGCTTATGACGTATCAGTATTCAAAATACATAAAGCATATACAGTAGAGCTAATAGAAATGAATACTTTTAATTTTACGCGCTACATGTGCCCATACCCCGAGGACTTTACACCCTGAAAGTCAAAACTCCTAATCAATATTTAAAAGAAGTCACTCTTCACAATTCAATCACTGTTCAATTTACAATGATCAAAATACTTTTGAACTTACTAAACTTGACTAGAATGAGCTCTTCAATAATACCAAGCTATACTTGAATTTTATACAAAATAATAAACAATAACCATAATAAGTAGTTTTATTTATTGTTTTTCTATACAAGAGAATAAAAATAGCTTAAGAACTCTTTCGAGTTAAAATACTTATAATAATAAATTAATTCTGAGAAATGCCAACGTTTCGCCAAAGTCACATCGGACATTGTCGAGGCTTAGACAAAATTCTACTAGAAAACCAAGGAGTGTACGAAGTACTCTGCAATGAATGCCATTTGGTTTATGTCGGTCAAACAAACAGAAAAATATCAGCCAGAGTAGTTGAACATACGAATAATGTCAATAAGAACCTCAGCACGTCCGCTCTTGTCCAACATAACTCTGCTACCGGTCATAGAATAATAGCTTTTGAAAATTCTAGAACAATAGCCACTGAAACCCACTATAGCAATAGAATTACTAGAGAAGGCATAGAAATCGAAAAAGACTGAATACTATGAATAAACGAAACGACAACGAAAACATTTCTAGCACTTGGAAACTTGTATTACATCCATACAGTGAAAATAAACAACAAATAATCCACACCAACATCAAACCAGACAAAAATGCATCTATTGTACGACCACCATCAGCATCCACTCAACGACCCAGTGTACGATCACCATCATATGGCATATGTAGACACAATAACATGCGTCACCGTAGCAGTTGCGGCAAGCGCTGACGTAGAAAGGAGAATAACAAGGTCGTATGCGAAACGCATAATACAATCAGTTTTCAGCTTTTCTCTAAGAGTGCATCTTTGCGTGCATCTTTGAGACTTTGAGTGCATCGCACTCAAAGTATTGTGTATTCTAGAAAATATATATGTATTATAATATGAATGTAAGCAGGTTACCTGAATCATATTCTAATAAATTTGAACACCATCAAAATTATATTGTACTTGAGAAGAGCATAATAAGTCTCAGAATCCGAACAGGTTTCAGCTGCATTCCATTTTGGGAAAGACAGATTCACGGTCGTATTATTTTGCAGTTCTAGTCTGGGGGCCTAGTTTAGGCCGGCATTCTTGACTAGTCTATAAAGCGACATTTCGGGAGCTTGCATAGATTATTCAAATATACATTGGCATAGAGTTTAGTAATACACGATTCTAATAGTTCAGATTAAAAAGTTTTAAGGTAAATTGTTTACATAGAGTCAGTGAGTTATGGCATCGCAGTGTGTTACACCACGTAAAATATTCCTAATTATTCACTTAATTTGTTCCAGAATTTGATCTTACTAAAGCAGGATCATGGTTATGCTATTGATCCCTATTTAACAAAAGAGTAATTGTATTTTTCTTTTTTGTTGGCTTGTAACTAGAACTCAATCTAATTACTGTGGAGTATCGCTAGATCGACGTGGTTTAGAGTAAAACGCACAGTTCTAATACTACCTTGATAATCTCCGTTTATTAAATATAATCAGTCTTTTTATGCACTATATCTAAGTCATTTAGCTAATGATACAATACGTCATTTAGTTAATTAATTGATATATGGTTTGGCGTGTACGATTTGCATACAAAGTTTGTTTGCATTAAATGCAAATTAATGAGCTATATTAAAGTGCAATATAAAGATAGAAATACATGACATTGAATAACCACGCTTTTCAAGCATTGCTTCTCATTGTTTTTAAATAATTTACTAACAATAATTGTATCACCTGCATAATTATGATTGATAGTTATGATTGATTGCTTTGTTCTTATCTAATAGTCGGTTGATGAATTTTAATAAATTTAATATGTTTAATTTATGTGAAAATCTCTCGTGATGAATCTTGAGATATTACAATATTAATTTCATCTTATTCCTTGATTCTGTTAGACTTTTAAGGTGGCTTCTTCTTTGTTTGGGAATACATGTAACAAGTATATAAACATTACATTTAACATTTACGTTTTTTAGAATCTTAATTTCATTGACAGTTGTCTTGTCAAATATCTGGGAGAATAAGGGCTGTAGCCCGTTTCCTCTAGATATGCCACTAATAGACATTAACATTGTTTTGTAAAATATCTGGGAGTATAACCGTAGCCCGGATCCTCACTATTCCACTAATTTCTCAATGAAATATTATCAAATGTATTTGGTACAATCTTTAAACGAAAGTATCTTGGAGTATGAGGGACTCATCCTCAAAATACATTCTTCTTGTATTTAAACCCTGTGTTTAATTTACATAATGCAAAATTGATTATATAACAAAACATAAAAAATATTTAACTATTTTTCCACTGTTCAATGTTGAACAACTATACTGCTTTTGTTATTCTGATTGTAAGATAATATGCTCACCGCATGAGCTCTCAGCATGAGCTCTCAGGGTATGGGAAAGAAAGCTGCTGTTTTCTATTATTATTATTATTATTAGAAGTACAAAATATATCTATAGGAAATCATGTATACGCAATAACGCAGTAATATGTGAGTTGTCGACGATTATTTTTGACGAAGATGGAATTGGTGCGCACGTGTAATCTAATCGCTGTCGCCGAAGTAGTAACGGAATAAGCGTCGGTGATGATCCTCACGCGTTATCGGATACAGCCATCTTTTGCCTGGAGTGGGTGGTAGTGGCACATCGCCTGGAGCTGTGGGCGGAAGCGGCAAACTGGAGGATGGTGATGATTCTTCTCGCTGTTGGTTGGTGTAGGTAGTGTAACAAAGCATGTTACTAAAAATAAATTACAGACATTAAATAAATAACGTAAAAAGCCAGTTAATAAAATTAAACGCATTTTTGCTACAAGATACGAACGCGTTTGTGTTCCGCGCAATACTTACGATATATTTTATAGCGGAGATTACCTGTCGATTGTTGTGCTGTGTAGTGTGTCATATGTTATATGCGCTTAAGCGTATGTACGCTGAGTACATGCGAGCGGCATATGTCCTGCTCACTCGCTCCGCTATTGCCTGCGTATAGTATGTCCTGCTACGCTGTAATATGTAAAAGACCGCGTCGAGAGGAAAATGATGTGTTTGCATGGTCGTCGCTGGTACTGCGTAGGCTTTCTACTGTCACGTGTGAATGCCGATGGTAAGAGAATTTTGTGTTCTGGCTGAGCTTATGCCACCACAAAGTGTGGAATTGCACCGAAAGCTTGGGTCTTATGAATACCGAGATTTGCATAGAATTATGTGTGGAGACCGTATAAGGAAGTAAATGATATGTGGTTGGCTAGATGTTGAGCAAAAGGTGAGTTAACTTATAAGGAGAGTTAGGCTTATAAATACCAAGATTTTATTAAAATTATTTAATTTCAATTTTGAGAACTCGAAATCAAGACATCCGTCCATCACCAACAGTCAGCAGAGCGACTAGTCAAGTCAGCACAATGCGGAGACAGTAAGCAGAGGATAGCCAGCGATTTAAACGAGTTAAACGCTATTTTCAATTATTTATTAACAAACGGTATATTGGTAAAATATGTCTAATTATGTTTGATATTAATTATCTTTTCCTAAATTAAAATATTTTCTTAATTTAATACTAGAAATGTTTTAAATAGTTTGACTAGGTAAGTCTAGTATCCCTTGTCCATCTAAGTAAATACCCCCATGTTACAATCCCTTAAAATGGGACGTGACACTATTGTCACTTACTTTTCACTGTGCTGGGGTGACACTGTATTTACATACATCTGAACCTGATCCTAGATAATATCATATTTCTAATTTTATTTTACCTTTGCACAATTACACTCAATTAAATTAATAAATGTTTTTGTTCTCAAAATACAGAAAATGTTATTTGAACAGTAAATTTGATAAATTATAAAGAATGTTAATACCCGACGGTTTTTATGAATATTTATTAAACCGTGTTACGTTAGTATGAATCTGTCATGTTTGAAAGAAAATGAGCAATTCCATTGTAATATTGTTTGCCGGTTCATTTCATGTAACGTATTATTGTATAAATTATTCGCAATTGTTTTTTAATGGACTTGATTATGTATACATTATTCCATATATCATGTAATAATGTGTGTAAAGCCTGTTCTCATGTTCCTAATTCCTTTTAGTGAAATAATTACGATAAAATAATATCGCAAATGTTTTTACTTTTAACTGTTTTTTACTTTACATTACCGTTCATTATATATATATATATATATATATATATATATATATAATCAGTTAACAATTCTTTATGCGTACATTGTTGTCTTCTTGTACATAAAATTGGCCTCATAACCCGTTTTACTTTCAAGTTATGATTGTGTTAACACATTTTACTTGTTAAATTTCAACGCTTCAGTTTCGGAAAAATAAAGTATATTTAGTACTTGCTTGCTGAATGAGAGCAGTTTTTTTAAATTACCTTATTTAATTAAATTAAATAGTGCCAAAGATTTGGAGTACCTTAATTCTAGAACAGCGTGTGGTCTAAATGAAACTACCAGCGTAACGTCTAATTTAAAAGTCTCGATTAATTTAATATTCTATCAGTCCTTATATAATTAAAATCTGTATACAATTAAAGTAGTAAATGAATATTTACGCTAAAACTGGGTTAGCATTTTTCTTATAACTGGACCTTACATCCATGCATTTTGTGATGCGACGCTGCTATCGGAGAGTCCTAGCGACTGTCACAGGTGGCGCAAACAAATGTCTTAATTAATTACCGAATATAACAGCATTCGGAAATATCTCATCTCGGGCGCCATGTCAGTTTAACGTGAGACCGCACACTGGAACCTGATCTTGTTGTTCCTCCAGTCTTCAATAGTTTACTGAGGGCACGAGTAGCTTCGAGTCTTCCGAGTTATCCAATGGCACTTGTGGCCAGCTGAAATGAACTTACTGCTAATGAGTGAAACATCATTAATGATTTAACAAAATACGTCTATTGGTCATCAGACAGTATAAACAGAGAAATAAATGTTAAATTAAGTTGATGACGCAATAATGGCTGTTAAAGAATCAAAACAATATAGCCAAGCGGTTTAATAAAACAGTACAAATGCATAATAATAATAATCAAAATCGGTGCATATAAAGCAATTTTGCGGTTATAAAATAATAAAACAATAAAATGCGGAAAACATATACAAACAATTAAGAATATATTCCGGGAGGCGGGGGTAAATCTACATACACAATATGAATAACTTGAAAGGTAGATATCCTAGGAGTATACTATAGGACTCGTAACACAGTGAGGCGCACTACTGTTACTATTGTCCAGCGACTACAACTAACCTTGCGGCGCAGCACTTAGAAGTATACACTCTAGTAGGTGTGATGAGAAGGAATACTATAGGCGCGTATCACAGTGAGGCGCACTGCTGTTACTGTTGCCGAGCGACTACAACTAATCTTGCTTCACACAGGTTTGAAGTATTCACTCTAGTTGTATAGGAAATAGGTGAATGGAGGGGTAGGAAGAGAAACCAATCTATTCAATATACATGCAATCTATCAAACATGATATGGTATATGAAATCGCTCACTAAATGTGTTATTATCTCGGCGACTGTTGCTGTCTGTCGCTCTGCTTATTGTTTCGCATGACTGGTTTGGCTTAACTGGTCGTGCTACTGTTGGCTGCTGCTGAATGGCTTGTCTTCGAATTCTCAAAATTGCAACAAAATTATTATGCCAAAAATTTCGCTATTTATAACCTGTCACCTTTTACTCTGTTATACGGGGCTATATGTAGCAACCACACGACATTTTATTATGTGACACGGTCACTTCACACAATCCTATGTAAATTTCGGTATTAACCATACCCTACAGCGGCATTCCCACGAGTTATAATAGAACGCAGCAGCCTTATACAGTAGCAGTGACGCAGTATATTATAGCGTACCAGTGAATGGCGCCAGGCAACGTGTGCATAATTTGTCATACAGATTATAATACATAGCGACAGTAAAGTAAGCGGTAGTACATCTACCCCCCCCCCCCCTCTCTCTGATTCATGTAATATATGGTAAGCATTGCGCGAACCGCGAACTGCTTTGTAGTTTTCAATATATACAAATAACAAATGCGTTTAAGTTCATTATTAGTTTAGGTTTTCCAAATCTTATTTTTTAATCAATTTAGTTTATTTATTATGAAGAATTATGTAATTTGATAGATTCTTTAGTCTAGTTAATTTATGTCTCGTAACATGCCTTGTTACAATTTGTTAATTATCGTAATGACATAGTTCTATAAGTTGCAAGCTAATTTTTACGTGCATTTATGGTTTATTGTTTACAATGAAATATACACCTTTGAACATAAATATCGGTGTCAATGTACATTATCAGTTACATCATATTGTTTTTTAAAACATATGTAATACTTTTGCTTGCTTTCGAGGAATTTTATTTATGGGATCTTCTCAATTAAATAATTACAATCCATAAAATATGAAATTTGAAATATATGTAATTAGAATGTGAAATAATATCAGTATAAAATTAAATAATACACAATCATTTCAAAAAATGTTTCTTGATCATTTTTCACTGTCCAGACGTGGACAGTGGGCTTATTTTTAATTATTAGAAAATTCAACTTTCAAATGAGCTACATGTTGAGAAAACACTGTTTTTGTGTAGGATGCGTTTCCCCACTCTCGCAAGCCGACTGAAAAACTGTCTAACTGCTATTCGGTGCCTCCTACCGTCTTATTTCTTCCCATTAAAAACTGTCTCTATTTTATTTTTCTTCTTTCCCTACTCTACTTTGCCATCAAAAAGGTACCTCGTACTTAGGTGGGGCACTTCGTGATCAAAAGCTGGCGAATCATTGAATTGAAACAGCTTTCTGCTAAAATTCTCAGAAAATATAGAACCGAAACCAATAAGAGATAACTGGTAGGATTGTTGATATTATAAAGGCGAAAACCGTAACGGCTTACTGAAAATTCTCCGAAAACAAATTCTAGAAGCGTTGCTTAGCAAAATTCCTAGAAATTGTGGTTGCAAAAAAATAAAAGTCTCTCATGAAAATATTAAAAAGTCTAGGCAAAAGCCACATGGCTAACTAAACGAGAAAAACTCAAATTCTCCTGGCATTAATTGCTTTTTATAAACATCTACTGCATGGGAACCTATGCCGGCATTTTTTTGTTCTGTGTTCTTCTTTTTTGTTTTGGTGGGATAGTTACATTTTAACGAACTAACTTTATTTAGCGATTTACATGATATTAAAATTAAATTATTAAATTAATTACCCGATAATAAAAGTTGGTTTCGTATTTGAAAGTATAGTACAGTTTAACTTAGATGTAGAATACGAAGACATTGTTTGTGTTATCATATTTTTAAATATCATTTCTACGTAAAATATATAGTGAACGTAGAAAAGTTTTTTTTCTTCCTCATCAAAAGATAGTTTTATAAATATCTCGCATGTAAACCAACCTATGATTACTTATTTCTGAAATGTTTATAATAAGAAAATAATAGCTACATAATGATCACAAAAATGAGAAACTTTTAAGGTTTGCGTATTTGTATATTGAGAAACACTTTTGCTATTTACTATAATATGAATATTTTAATAAACGTAGATTACCTTATAGTTCAATCTCGTATGAAACAATACTTTCACTTGATAATATCTATACGCTTCCTATCTATTATTTGCGTATTTTTACTTATTTAGTCTACTTTTTGATTTGCATACATACTTTCACAAAAATGTTATTCCAGAGGTATCCATTATTATATAAATTCTTTTGTTGGACGCTATTTTTTGGTATAATAATACTGGTTAAATATTGTCCAATATAACCTAAGTGTTGCGCAATCCAAGATGACCGCCGACTCAAATGTAAACAAAACAAAAGCACATGGTCTGACCCAAAAGCACCTGGTGAAGCTTCGCCCCAAAAAACTCTAAATATAAATTCAAATTTTTAACTGTTTTTAATAAAAATCTGCGAGGAATCCTCAATTTCCAAGAATTTTTAATCCAAGATGGCCGTCTACCCAATCAGCTGATCTCGCAAAGATGTTCGATGATATACACATCTGAAGATAGACAAAGATGCACGATGATATACGAACCTGAAGAAAAACGAGGACGCGGCAATTACGTGATACTGATAAGAAATCGGGGAATCCCCAAATTCCAAGAATGCCAAGATTGTCGCCGAATCAATCAGCTGATTGCTCATCAAGTTTGTTATCTAGACCCTTATCAATATCGTTCATTCCAGATTTTTATCTTAGATCCTTATCTAAATTGCTATCAAGATTATTATCAAAATCATTATCTAGATCAATGATTCTCAATTGCGCCAAAATTTGACCGGTGCACGGAGAATTTTTGTTTGTCCGCGTTAAAAAAAATTCTTCAAAATTTTTTTGTTAAAGAGAAACTACAGATCCTCAAGATTTTTTAACATTTTTTACCGCTCCGCGGACCAAAAAAGGTACAGGTAAAGTTGGTGCATAATAATTGAACTTTAAGTAGTCTGACGGACTCACCTACCAAAAAGTCTTTGCTCCATAATTAGTTCCAAGTTAGTTTCATACATCTAACTTGGTTTCGTGTACCTAATGATTTGATGTTAACACTTCAAGAGGTTGAGTAAGTAGTAGGATACCACGGATTCTAAAGCACACACCGAGGGGTGTTCCAAAATCCCCCTAAAATGGTAACCATTCCATGGAGCGCTATTTTTTCGGTCGTTTGGAACCGGTATTGTGTGACAGCTGTCTAGTAAAAATCAAATATGGCGGACTACAAGATGTAGCCGGTTAGGGGAAAAAAGTTACTAGATTTATCACTAGGCGCGAATTTTTTGTCCGTCGTCGTCGTCGTAGTTACTCGTAGTGGTCGCGAGATGACGCGTGCTTATGTAAATTTGAAAATCTAAGCAATATGTCTGACTAGCGCGAAATTTAAACCGGCCGCAGCTGGGGCGCGCCTCAAAAGGGTATTTTCTAACTATATTTTTAAAAAGTTACTAGATTTATCACTAGATTTTTTTCGGTATTTTGGAACAGATCATTAAATTTGACAGCTGTCATTTGGGCGCGAATTATTTGAGCTTATGTAAATTTGAATAGATGTCATTTGGGAAAAACAATATGGCTGACTTGCGCGAAATTTAATTGATAACAAATAGATTTGGGAGAACAATTTATTAGATTTATCACTAGATGTGATTTTCGGAATTTTGGAACAGATTATTGGCAGCTATCATTTAGAAAAAAGCAGTATGGCTAACTAGCACGAATTTTTATTGACAACAAACAGATTTGGGGGAAAAATTACTAGATTTATCACTAGATTTTAATTTGAGCTCAAATGGGTAAGTTGAACCATTAAGAGCAAGTTCAACTTACCCTTACAGAGGATTTGCATTAACGTATATAAATATATTTGCTAGCATTTTATAGGAATAAGACATTTTATCATTTTATTTCAAATATTAAGTAAACGAAAAACGTACAAATTAGAAATTTTAAAATATATTCAAATATATATAAAAACGTAGAGGCAAAAAAAACGATATGCTATAGAAAATAATTAAAATACTTTGGAATATGAAATAAAACGCGCTATATATTTTTATTATAAACATGTAATATTCCTTTATAGGTTACATATTCTTTATTTTCTTTTATTTCTAATAAAATTCAGCAAAACTCCAAGTTGATCCAGATATGAATATAGTTTTATGACCATTATAAATATATTGTGCTATAATTTGCTTGCTTAATACACGCGACAATGTCGATTAATAATAAGAAACAAACTAAAATAACTTACCCTTAAATATTTTCGTAAACGTTTTTTTTTGAAAAACTAATATATATTTCTTTGAATCAAAATACTTGTTTTAATGGCTGATTATAGTGCAAACTAATTGTTAAAAAAGACAAAGAGATGACAGACAGATTAAAGACAGAGAGAGCTCGATGCTTTTTTGAAACTAGATTTTAAAATGACCCTGCATTTTAAATAATTCCCAACAAAAATTTATCAAGTTCCTCTCAATTACTGAGAATAGCATTTGTGTAACAAACAAAATTTTAACCAAAAGCTCTGGAAACAAACGGTCTCACGTTAATGATATCACTCAGTGTATCCAAATTCATGCCATTCAGTAAACTGCAATTAATTTCAGAATGTAGGAAACATTTCATTCCAGTTGAAGTTATCGTAGCAACAAGGCCTAAACATTGGAAGCGCATTTGATATTATAAAATTTTGCATTAACTGCGTTTTGATAAAAATCTATTAAAAATATTGACATGTAATTAGCAACAAATCAAAATCATCACGTAATTGAACATCTGTCATTTATAGAAATAAAACGCAAAGATATTTGTATGAATATTTATTGGAAAAATGAATACAGTACGTAACATATATATAATATGTAAAAATAAATTTTATATCAATCTCAATCTTCTTTCTCTTGGATTCACTATTCCATTAACAATATCTTATATAGTTATATAAGATTTGTACATTTTCCAACGTGCAAATAAAACGGTGGTATTCATCACGATGATCACAAATCGGTGAAAATAAGTAGTAGTCGTGGACAGTCAGTGTATTTTTCCAGATTTATAACTTGAATGGTTCTTCCGATACGTTCCTTTCTAGATTCAATAAACGATTCTAAATATTGAACTTTCTGATGACCCTTCACGTAAATCGTTTTTATATTTTCATCATTAGCAAGATAATTTTCGATTAAATCATTTTCCATGTCGCAAACAAACAGTGTACCTATCGAATATCCTAATCCATGAATATATAGTTCCAGATGCGGTGCTCGTTCTTTCAAGTGGCTTTGTCAATAACGCCATGTATTGACGGTTTTATAAGCTTATAATTTGTTTTATAAGCTTATAATGTTTAATAACTGATTGATTTGGATTTAGTATAGTACATTCTTTAGGCGTAAAGTTTGAACCATCAAGACCTTGGATATCCAGAATAATGTAGTTATGCGACGCCGACGATGACATTTTGAATCGATGTCTCAGCTGACACGATCAAATCACGAGTAAATTATTTTTTTACTCTTGAAGTTATAAATATATGATATAGATAATGTGTACTATTTGTAGAATCCAGTCAAAATTACATTGATTCTTATGTAAAAGACGCATGAATTCTGGAGATGAATAAGATTTTTGGAAGGTATTTCAGTCATGGCCTGTGTAGTGTTTACCTTATAGATACAGATAAAGTGGTGTTTTCGTGAATAGTCGAACGAGCAGGTCACTTGACAGAGATATCCTAAGCTACCTAAGCTGCCCCGATATACTGCGGGGAGGCGACACAAAGAGAACACAGCAGGCGACAATCAAACGCGTTCAAGAACAACAGAAGCGACAGACAGAGGATTATTCCACACAGCTACCTGCTACCTGCGACATAAAAGCTTAATTATAAGCTTATACAAAGAACGTTTTAAAATACTAAATTTTAACGAAGGAATATAAGAATTTAATTCTTAATTGTTTTCTTCTCTTTTTATTTCAGCGGCGTGGTCTAGAATCCGCCTTAAGAAGAAAGAAATTTAGAAGAAAGAAGCCAACAGTAAGGTAGCTGCCACTGCCGGTGGTCGTATGGCATTCTCACTCGTGCGGTTCGTTCTAGAGAACTAGAGCCTAAAAGGCGAGTGAGTATAGGAAAAATCTCGTCCGTGACTGTTTTTTTATCTCATTTTTTAAAAAACTTAATTTCATTTTTTATATACCAATTCCTTCCCTCAGCCATATACTGATATAAATTTCAAACACTAAACCCAGTAGTAATTGCTGCTGGACATTACAATGCCCAACGGCACAAACCGTGCGCCCCCAGAGGCTGCACGGAAAACACCGCTCTCGGAACACCACAACGGAAAAATACCCCACCCCCAGGTCCCCCTAACACCACCAAAACCATCCGCATCACTCTCTTCCTACTCCTCGACAAGGGAATTCTCCTCCGAGCCGCAGAAGCAATCCTGTTACGAGTACGTCGTAAGGAACATCCCAGACTCCCACGCATCCCAAAAATCCTTTTTCTAATTAACCCAGTTACCTCCCTCAAAGATGTGGTGAAGACTATTAAGGTCCATGCCAACAGGATGGCACTAATCACAACTTTGGATACTCTGCCTTACTCCTTCCTCCCTCCAAAAACCAACAGCTCACTGGCCATCGTGAGCTAACATTCCAACCGCGTTTCCGAAACGCTCAATTAAGCAAAAAACCCACAACCCATTATTATTCCCTTGTCGTCAAAGGAGTAACACAGGAC
>WYDF02264084.1:0-10495 GCA_009867245.2 Adranes taylori
TATATATATGTTATATATTGTTTACTATCTATCTTTGTTACGTGCTCTATAATAAATTAATATTATTTACCATAAATTTTGAAACGTGTAGACAATGAGAAGAAGTTAGTTCATTCTGTCACTTCCTCTTCAGACAGACATGTGTCACCAACTCTAAACACAGACGTTACTGGCGCCAGGGCGACTGCGGTCGGTACATCCCCGCTGTTCCGTTTTGTACTGTCATTCTGTTAAGAGTATTGCAAATGAAGACCAAGACGGTTTAAATTTTTGCTGATTTTTATGTTCATTTAAGGTCTAGAATACGTGTTTTTATGAGAATTTTCTTTTCCGATCTAATTTTCGGTTTTTATTTCTAATGAATAATTATACAAATTAATCAGTGACTGAAATTTATTTTTGTGATTGTGGATAGTTTTGTAAAATGGCTACAAGGGGCTTCTCTAATTACCCTAAAAAATTTTGCTACATCTGCGATAAGGTTACAATCAAGAAACATCAAAGAAATATTACAGATTTTGTGAAGGAAGTGTACTATGCGTAAAGACCTTTGGTGGAGACCATTATAAATCTTGGGCTCCACACATCGTCGGTTGTATTTCTATGGGAGAATAGGAACAGTGGTTGAGTGGAAAACAAAAGTTATGGCTCTGATGATGATTTCAATGCAGCAGGAAGTAACGATCCTCAGCTCTTCTCACAAAGTAAATTAAATGATTAAATGATTTATAGAGTTTTTGGCCTTCCTAAAAATTCCGCATAACTACTAGGTTTGAGAAAAAGAGAAAAACTATTGCCTCCTGGTGGCTCTTTTTCATGGTTTTGAAGACAAGAAAATGATTTGCTTCCTTATTTTTCTGAAGATATTGATTTAGTTTATTGCAGCAATATTCCTGGCTTGGTGGCACAGTTTCAAATTATATATGACGCACAGGAATGGAGGCTCTTCATTGACGCATTCAAAAGAAGCCTCAAAGCTGCGCTACGCCACAACGGAAACAAATATGCTTCAATACGAGTTATATATTCCGTGCACTATAAAGAATGCTACGAAAATTTAGCCATATTACAAACTTAAAAACAAGGATCACATGTGAACCATATGTGGAGATTTAGAAGTAATTGCCATGCTTATATTCCTGGGGATATATTCCTGTGTGAGTGGGACAGTAGGGAAAGGAGTCAACATTGGATTGAATGGCCAGTAAGACAGAAGTTGGAAATTGGCACAAAAAATGTTATTGAGGAAGCTTTGGTTAACCGAGAAATGATTCTTCTGCCTCCACTTCATGTAAAACTTGGTCTGATAAAACAATTCGTGAAAGCTCTAGACAACGAAGGTCGGTGTTTCAAGCACTTGCTTCATGCATTTCCTGGATTATCTGCAGCCAAAGTGAAGGAAGGTGTCTTTGTGGGTCCACACATTCGAAAACATATGAAGAATGAAAAATGTTAAGCAAGTATGACAAAGGTTGAAAAGGAAGCCTGGAGCTTCTTTAATGTAGTTGTTTGTAAATTTCTGGGAAATTTTCAGGATCCCAACTTCAAACAAATTGTACAAAATGTGCTTGATAATTTAAAAAAATGAGGATGTTCTGTCGGCTTAAGAATTCATTTCCTGATGTGTCATCTGGACTATTTTCCTGAAAATCTTAGTACCACGTCGGAGGAACACGTCGAAAGATTTCACCAGGACATTAAGCAGATGGAATACAGATACCAAGGTAGATGGTACAAAAATATGATAGCAGAATACTCCTTTTCGCTACATTGAGAATAGCCGGAAGTTACACACAGAAGATCTCGCTTCATATGCAGAATCATATGCTTTTCTACTAATGACAGTAAATAACTCAGTAGTGTGGATTCTAAATATATATGTGAGTATTAAAGTAATTTTTCATACAAATCTTCTTACTTATTACTTTGTTTCTACTTTCTAGAAATGTATTTATATGGTATATAATGCATTATTTTTCTAAATTTTCAAACGCAATTTTCAGAAAACTTTTACGTGATGGACAAAAACGAATGACATATTTGAAATTAGCATACCAAAAAACATAAAAGTCAATTGTTACTTTACAAAAAATATTTGTTCGCAGAAAATTTGCAAACCTGTGTAAATTGTAAATTGGAGGTTTATCCAGTAAACTTAAATATCACATTTATTATTTAGTCTTTCTGTATTTTTATAATTATTAATTAATAATGAGATATCAATGATATCAGATCCATAATTTATATTTCCTGTCTTCGTAACAGTATCCTTGCTGTTAAAAAGTTTTTCATTCATCCATCTTGGTCTTCATCAGATGAAGAAATTGTGCATTTTATTTCGTACTTCCCAATTATTTTGAAGATGTATCTGGGCTTATATTTTTTCTAAAGCTCGCACTGCTTTAAACAAGAACTGGATGCATACCGTTGTTTGTTCTTCGTTTAGATATATTTGCACATTAATATTTGATTTCTCTAGTTTGGATTGCTCTGTAAATAGGATTGTAGACTCTTTCTTTACTACTGTAGACTCTTTCTAATTTTATCTCTCATCACTTTGTCTCTGTAGCTGACGATCCTTGGTGTACGGTGGTTTGGTTTTTGTTTGGATTCTGCTTTCTGTATACTTATGCGCATGGCTTGCGTTGTTACCTTACCGTGTATAGCTTCTAGTACCTTATTGAGAGCACACCTTAGTTCCTCATCCGACTGATACACGTCTGGTATACTGGACATTATTATATTTTTCTCCATTGTCTCCTGCTCCAGATCGTTTACTCTTATTTTGAGATTTTTGAATTCTATGCGTAAGCTTTCATTGCTTTGCTAGAGCGCCGCATTTCTCTAGAATTATACACTGTTTATGGAATTTTGTCGACATTAACTCAACTACCTTTAATTCCTGTAGTTTCGTGAAAACACCTTCGTTTGTGCATTTGGAGTATTTCCCGGGAGTCTTATTGTTTAAATTTTTAATTATTCTAACCTCATTTTCCTGTGCCCTAGTGCATTTGCGGCAGTGCGAAGGTTGCCGAGACTTTGATAGCCTGTCACAAGTCTTCTTCGATATTTTGAGATTGAGACACTCCTTGTGGGACCCCGCACAACAAGAACCACAAGAAAGCGTCGTTTCACCGTGCCGCACCAATTTACCACATACCATACAAAGATCACTTTCGCCATCCACCATGTTTTTCTACATTTGTTTTTCTCCGTGTTCTATGTTTCTATATTTGTTTCTCTACATGTTTTTCTACGTTTTAATTCTTCGAACGTGAAGAATATTCATTTCGAGTTCAGCTTAAATTTCCATAAAAAGTTCCATCATCTAACGTAAATGTGTTTTTATTAAATACTACATCTCCTCCAAACTAAAGATTACCTTCTGACGGACACCATAAGTTATATCCACTTGTACTTATCTTTGACTGAACTAAATTTTCTCGTTTACAATTCCTTTGGTACACTCGTATGCCCCACATCCAAACACTCTTAATTTATTTATGTTAGGCTTAGTTCTATATCACAATTTTATAGGTAATTTATTTGTTATAAACATTTGATGGAGACCTATTAATAATAATATATACTGCCGCTAATACAGCTACCGAGCAATTTTTGAAGTCTGCTGTTCAAAAGCATGCATTTTGCTTTGTTTAGCGTAATCCGGTTCAAACGTTCAGCGTTTGAACGTTACCTTATATTTAGAACTTTATAACTTTCTCTTCAAAATACTGTTTAATTTAATTTGGTTTGTATTCATACCAATTATCACATTGAAATCTGTTTATTTTTAAATTAAGTTGTGTTGTTGCATAAGGGATTTGGGGGAAGAGACCTAAGGGATTTGTTTATTAGTGACTGCATGCCGAGACACCGGTTTCTATGGATTTTCTCAAATCTCCATCTCAATGAGAAGTCCGTTCAATGTAAGCCATTAGATCAAAGTTTTGATTAGCTATATAAACTTAGACCCATATTAGTAAATTGTCAGCAACATTTATTAGGTCATACAGACCAGCCAAGACCCTAGCCATAGACAAGTCTATAATAAAGTTCAAGGGGCGGAGGTCCTTGCTTCAATACATGACAATGAAGAGTAAAGGATTTGGCAAAAGATTTGGTTGGCAAAGATCATTATGTTTACTTTGATATTTTTTTCAATTCTATGGAAAATTGCCACATTCAAACATAAAATATGTTATAGCATTTGTCTAAATTTTCTGTTGCAAGACAAAGGCAATTACATCGTTGGAACAGTGAGACCAAATAGATTTATTATGTAAATAGAAAATTAGTATGTGAAAAAGATCTAAAAAAGAATGGAAAAGGTGCAAATACAGTAACTACTTCATTAGAGAATATTATTGTTATTCATCGGATGGACAATAATATATTTCATATGATTTTATCATTTGTTGGCAAGGACCCGTAGTAGTGTATACAGAGAGCTCTGAGCCGATCAAATGACGTCGCTTTTTGCACAATTCAAGGTTCTCTAAGCCCTCTCTGCTTTACACTACTATTTTAGGGCTGCGCGCACATAAAACGAATACTTTTTAAATAACAAAAATTGTATACATCAAGGAAAGAGTTAAAATATTAACAATTTTGTGTATGTTTATAACTATATAACGAGATGAGATGACAAATAGTATATTTTTAGTGGCATCATTATTTCGATGCAATTATTACACCACATTCAATTCAGTTTTGTATAAGAGTTTCGGTATCACATTATTTTGAGCAATTTGAATTAGATTAATGTTGCTCTATATGAATATCTATAATTTCAGTAACATCAATGTTTCGATAAAATTAAAACGTCACTTTCCATTTAAGTTCGTACAGTTTTGGTATATCGTTAATAGATCAGCTTGAATTACGAACATCTACTATGTCATTGACGTTTCTATACAATTAATACACCACTTTCAATTCAATTTTATACCAAAGTTTCGGTATAGACACAATAGCATTACTAGATCAATTTGAATTACACATACTAGATCAATTTGAAGTTTTAATATATTAACATCTGCAATTTCAATATCATTAACGTTTTCATACAATTATTGGACCGCAATCACTTCAATTTAGTATTAAAATTTCGGTATAGGAATGCATTAAAGTTTCGTATTAAATTGTATTCTAGGCGAGGTTGAATTAATTAAAGTATGAAAGTTTGTAGGCAAAAATTTTTTCTTAAAGTATTAAACTTTTAATTTTGTATAACACTTTCTAGGTTAGAAGATGGAACAGTTTCATATAATAAATGTTGCAATAATAAATGTGTTAGTAGTAGTGAATTGGGGAAGCCGAAACAATTAAAACTATAGAAAGAAATAAACTGTAGATTTATAGAGTAAAAAAATATTGAGAGGAATCTTATCAAAAAATCTACTTGCACAGAACAATGCGAAGAAGATATTAATACAAACAACCTAGCTGTGCGTAGTATGTAGGTTTATGTATTGAGCTGAATTAGTTTGTATCCATACAATCATTAAATTGCGTTCATATAATCTCTGTATAACTACAATGAACTCAGAGCCTGCAGCAATAATGGCTTTAATCTATGACAGGATTCGAAACAACCACTTTCGTGGAAATAAACCCCTGTTTATTTAAAGAGAACACACATTACGAAATCAAATATCAACATCAGCTATCAGTTCAATCAGTTTTTCACATTTGATACGTATATTGTACCATACTGTACCAGTCGATATTTTAAAAATCAACACCTCGTACGCTAAATTCACACGTTTGTATAATATATACAATTGTATATTTGATCTGATGAAGTGGATAGCGAATAGGATGGCAAATACCGCAAACATAGAAAATTTGGAAACTCTTATAGGAAAAATTAGTTATCTGCATTACCGATATGAGAAATTTTTGTTCGATAACTTACTTATAATTATATTCACTTGTGTATAATAGTTAGGCAAGTAATGTTTGAAGAAGAGTATCTACCAAACTAAGAGATATGAATAACTATATTTTTGTTTTTTCTGGGATTTTAGGTTTAGAGATTTTGTTAGAAAATTTCTTTGAAACATGTTAGTGCAAAAAGTGGACCTAACAGTTCGTTACACTTTTTACGTGTGCAGAGCTTTCGAGATGTATCGAAGTTATTTTTTGTATGATTATGTTATTTTATTTCATTACTACTTAAGCGGTGATTTGTTTGCAAATATATAACAAAATAATATGATAAAAGAACAGAAAAAAGTGTAGTAAATGTAGTGTAATGTTAAGGAAAGTGGAAATAAAGTGGACTTACAATTATGCAAAAATTTTAAGTTGTGGAAGCATGTTTGAAGAAATAAAGCATGTAGAACAGAAAAGAGTTGTAAGACCTAATTGCAAAGTGTTGGATGCATGATAGTGCTATCTGAACACGTTGTAAGAAGCTTTAGCGTCAAGTATAAACATGGTACGGAGGAGGAGTTTTTGACTGAAAGATGGTAGGATTCCAAGACTTAACGATATTGACTAAATTGTACAAATGTACACAAGATTATAAAATCCATAGCTAGAGAAGATCATAATTGAATATCAGAGTTTTTAAATTTTAATTGAATTATATGATGCAACAGGAGAAAAATGAAGGGAGAAAGTTATATATGTTAATTATATTCCTGAAGTCTGCATTCTATAAAATAATACGGAAAAAATTGTTACAGAAAATGTATGAAGTTGGCATGAGGTATGAGAGAATGATAAGGACAATAAGAGGAATGTATAAAGGAACAAAAGTGAGAGCGAGAATAGGAGAGAATATGTCTGAATGGTTTGAAGTAAATAGAGGGGTTAGGAAGGGTTGTACGTTAAATGCAAGGTTATTTAATATGTATGTAGCTGATTTTGAAATTGTATTAAGGCAAGGACAATCAGAGGGAGTTAAATTAGAGAGTGAAAAGCTTTGCTCTCTGAGTTGCCCTGACGATTTTGTCTGTATGGCGAACAGAAGAGAAGAAATGGTAGAAATGATAGATAGTGTGAAGAGATATATGGATTAAAGAGGATTGGAAATGAATATAGGAAAGACAAAAGTGATGGTATGTAGAAAGGCAGGACGGGATAGAGAAAAGACAGATTTGTGATAGATGTGCAGAAAATAGAGCTAGTTAAAAAGTATAAATATTTAGGATGCATTCGGCTATGAAAAGAATGAAGTGTGAATTGAAGAGAAAGTTTGGTGAATCTGTGGAAGTGAGGATAATGATTGTAGATGTGTGTATTAGAAGTATAATGATGTATGGGGCAGAAGTTTGGGCTGTATGTGAAAGGGAAGAAATAAAGAGGGTGCAATTAGGATGCTTGAAACGAATAATTGGACTTGATAGATCCACGCCGGGAGATATTGTATTTCATATGGAGGTCTTCCAGTTCCGCATTGGTTCAAATCATCTCCGTGCCCATTCATCTCCGTCATGTACAGCTGTACAGAACAAATGATTTCCGAAAATTGCCATAATATTTTGCGTTCCCAGTCTCCTAGGCAGTTTTCATTTGCATTTGTTTGTGTATATGTTTCTGAACCGTATGATGATTGTAGAATACACTTTAGCTTTTGGCTATTAGGATATTAATGATGAGTTAAGCACATTGAGAAAACTGTAGTAGCATCTGTTGTCGGCTGCTATCCGAGCTTCAATTTAGTTGTCAGGTCATTGTCTTCCATTACGATTCCCCCCAAGACATTAAAATGTTTAAATATATCGAATCCTTCAAGCTCCTGGAGATTCCTCCATCTGGTCTTGTGTCTGCTGTTAATCATATACTTGGCTTTAGTCTGTTTAATTTCTATCCTATGATGTCTGCTTCGGACTTTAGGCTTTCTAGCTTTTCCCTTAGTATCTCTTGTCTAGTAGCTACCATATCTATGTCGTTCGTGTAGGCGGACGACATTTTGGCATGTTGTATTAAATATTTAAATATGCAGTCTTCAGCGTTAATAAGATACTTCCTTAGAACTGCCTCCGGTGCTAGCTCTAATAGTAGCTTAGATAATTAGTCTCCTTGCTTTAATCCTCTCCCTATCAGAAAACTGTCTGTCAGCTCTCCATTAACTTTCAGTTTGCGCCTGTGTCAGTCAGCGTCATTATTATGAGCTTAACAAGTTTTATAGCTATTGGGAACTCTTCTTTCATCAGTCCGTAAAATTGACCTCTCAGAATTCTGCAGTACGCAGCCCGAAAGTCTATGGACAATTGGTGTAAGGTGTTTCTTATTCGTAAAATATTAAATATCAGACTCAGGGAGAACATTTGATCAGTGGTTAATCGGTTGCTTCTGAATCCGCACTGGTATTGAATACGCACTGGCCCAGCGCTTCTTGTATTTGAGGATTCCGTCTACTGGCTATAACCTTTGCATGGATCTTGTAACTAGTATTTAGTAGGTATATACCTCTATAATTAGCACATTTCATCTTATCCCCGTTCTTATGCAATGGTACAAACACTGTAGTACTCCACACTATAGGCATGTTCTCTTCCCGTCAAATTGTTCCCCGTAATTTGTGCATTTGTTCTGGGATACCGATCTCACCATACTTGAATAGTTCTGCAGAAATACCATCTTCTCCAACTGCTTTGTGGCTATTTAAGTTCGTTATAGCATCCTTCACCTCGTTCAAAGTGGTCTCCTCGAATTTCCACCGTATCTTCCGCTACTTTGTATTTATTACTCTCCATTGGACCGGCCCTGAATTTAATAACTTCGAGAAATATTCCGGCTATCTTCGCAAGAGTTGTTCTGCTTCCCCTGAAGAGAGTTATTTTTGCTCTACAAAAGGACGCGTTCGGTCCAAACCCCTTATTTAATCCTTTCGCACCTCTTGCTGAGTTTGGCAATTTTTAATTTCCTGGAACTTAGCCTTTTCTATTTCCCTGTTCTACCCACATATCTTTTTGGCTTTTTTCTTTCGATCATATAGTTTTGCTTGTTGTACGGGTTATCCCGCTTGTACCGATATTTTCCCCTAGCTTCACTCCTTTATTCTAGTGCATTTCACACTCTTGGTCGAACCAGTCTCGTCGGCTCACTGTATCCAAGCGTTCTTATAGCTGTATCTTCCAACGTGCTTTTTATGTTTCTCCATTGTTCTTGAACGTCGAATCCACCTTCGTTGCCTCTGATCGCATCGTTTAGTTCCTGTTGGTATTGATTTCTGCTGACTTCGATTGTAGTCAGATTAACCACCGTTAGTCTCCTTCTATCTCCTGTTGACCTTCTTATGTAGAAATCCTCTTAACATGCTTCACGCTAACCATCACGTTGTCAGAGTCTATTTTCGCACCTCTATATGATTTCACATCCAATACATCGCTCCCGTGTCTTCTGCCTATCAACACATGGTTATAGTCATTTGGTTAGATTTGGCTAGAGTGCTTATAGTCATGTTTTTGGACGTGACGAAGTCAACCAAGCATACGCCATTGGTATTGGAGATTTCATGTTCGCTCTGACAACCTATTGTCGGTCGAAATTCTTGTTCTTTTCCTACATCCGTATTCATCTTCATGTTTACAGTTACATATGTACCACTTGTCCTGGCTAGATAAACTATCCAAATATTCAATTGATCAAACGGACATATCGGAATTGTTACGTTATATTATTGAAATAATTCTCATAACAAATGATAAAATTTTATTTTAAAAACCTTTATTACATTATATGAACAAATCTTATTTCCTGCAAAATGACCAGTAATCTCGATTTTGTTTACGAATAAATTTGAGAATGTGTGCGTTTGTTAGACACGACTGAATTGCTAAGGATTAAATTTGAATTTAATCATTTTTTGATATGAAATTTCAGATTATAACTAATTAGTACTAAATGATTTAAATTCAAATTATATTACAACGTCAAAAATTGTATTAAGGACAGCGAACGGGCATTAATGTTGTCAATTTAATTTGCGTTCTTAAGGAATTACGCAAAATTGGAATTTGTTTAGGAAAGTTGATATTTTAGTTGTAGAACTGCAACATGATCTGCTTTGTTTAGTCTAAATCTCTATTCATATCTGATATTTTCCTCTTTCATCGCAAATGAAAATGAAAGATCATTAACTGCGTATAAAATACACATTGGATTGTAATCGTCTGATGAAGTGATATGTGGGAATTTGATTTCATACATGAATATGTTCGAAGTGATAATGAAAATCCTTCCATTTCCATATTCTGAACAAACGTAGATTAGATATTTTTTCGTAAAAACGAGATTTTTATTTTTACTTTAAAAGAAAAATATTTTTATACCATATTTGGTATTGATATTAAGTATCATACACATGGATGGAAGGATATATGTTTCCAATCCAATTTAAGATTCTGTTTATGCATCACTAGGTTATATCTGAAATGCCCAAGATTGTATTTAATTAAATTAAATTTTCTTAAATAATATATATTATTCTTAAATAATACAGGAAAAGAGATGGTAACATCCCGGATGACTGTAAAAG